>CM031243.1:483052716-483174765 GCA_018340775.1 Taxus wallichiana var. yunnanensis
TGAAACCCATTATGGATAGTCAATGGGTTGAATGAATTTGAGTGGAAAGCAAACGCTGCTGACTCTTCTTTGAAGATTAGAGCTACACGAGGATGCATCTTACGTAGTTTTTGTTTAACTAGTTTGATTACGGAAGAGTAATGATATTATGCACCAAAATGTTAGGATTGAGGCCCAACATATCTTCATATGAACAAGAAAACGATTGGCAATGTGGTGGGAAGTAAAGGCGGTGAAGTCTCCTAACTCACCCATGGGTTAAGAGATTGGCCGAACTTAATGATGCAGGGTCTTCGAAGTCCCTATATTAAGGTCGATTCGATAGTGGCTTCATTGAGAAGCGTAGATGTGTCGAAGGAATAGTTTTAGGAAGATAAGAATCCTCTACCCCAGGATAGGTAAGGGCCAGAATCATCATCCACATAATGGATAGTATTGATAGTGGGAGAGTCGTCTCACCGGCTATTTCGGGGGAAGACTAATGGTATGGAAGTGGATTTTCCATTAGTCTTGTAGCTCGGTGGACCTAAGGAAATGGTATTGACTAAAAAAGTTAGGCGGGATGGAAATGGTGTCATCCACATCAAGTGATGCATTCCGACCGGATAGGAGAAGATGGTTCCTCAATGGAAAGAGGCTCATCGAGAATGGTGACGGTGGTTTTGAGAGAGGTTTGAACCATAAACCAAATTTTTCATGCGGTTTAAGAGTTGGAATGGGCGCAAAGGTCATGCACACCTGTTCATACTTTCCTAAGCCAAAGCCTTTCCACGACGCATCGATATAGATAAGGTTTTGCAAGCGTGGGATTATAGATAATCAAACCACGTCCGAATAGGGTTTGGCCCTAGTAGGAGAATCTAGACAATAATGAGGTGTATCAAGACCATCATAGATGAAGTTAGTCTGTGATTGGGAAGACCAATGGTGACAAATGTGGCCAAGATCTGAAGTTAATATTCGGGTTGTTTATCGGCCTACCATACTCATTAGGTTTGAGATGGGCATCAAAAGAGAGAAGAGGAAGCTCTCCTAGCGAAAAATGATGCAATGTTTCTCCCAAATTTTGTAAATCTGGTAGTTTTGTTGTAGGTTTGGAAGAGGATGAAGCCTCGTTAGGAGAACAAGCATTCTCTTTTGGAGGCGGAGACCCTGTGGTCATGTCACATTGTCCAAGCGGGAAAGGATCTCCTGGATGAGTATAGACTTTGCCCTCATACCGATATTTTATGCATCAGTGGAGGGTTAATGGAATGCGATTGCATTGTATGGATCAGAGCGTCGAGGATCATATTGTAGTGGAATTTTCCTTGACAATGTAAAAGCTTTTGAATTAGTTTCTTGCCTACAGAATAGGCGGGAGCACGATTCTGCGTAACCTGCCTGATCGTTAAATGGCTGAAGGGTGAAAGGTGGTGGCGACCCTACGTTCTTTGGTAACTTAATTTGCTCAAATGTGAGGGAGGAAATGACGTTGAGTGCAGCACCACATCGATCATGTCTGCATTTTAATGTAGTATTATTGATTTGAAGCTGTGATAAAGGGAGGAGCCTCTAAATCCTCGGAAGAGGGGAGGAATTTGAATCTCAGAAGGAAATGGTGGTTGATGGTCTATTCAATCCAACAACCATCTCGAAAGGCTAGGGCTCATCTAAATTCACTGTGATACGGCGTAGATTATCAATCAGAGCCTGGCGATGTTGGGGAGATGACTGAATGAGGTCAAAAAGAGACATTTTGACTGGAGCATGGGTGAGTTGTTTCATAACACTCTCCTCAACTGACACGGGAATCTGAGCCTGAGGTGAAGCACAAATAGAGACCCGAGGTCTTGGAGTGCGATGAGGAAGGAGGAACTCCTTCGGGGGTAGCAGAAATGATGACTTGTGGTCGAGAGGTTGTAGAAGATGATGGATTATCATACCATTGTGTTCTAGTGGTGATATGAATTGTGTTGATTTGAGAAGGTGGAAGATCATCGAGTGATATCAATAGAATTAGAGGCTTGAGTGCAATGATTCGAGCTCGGATGTAGTTGGGATGATAGGAGACACTTGTTCCTCCTCTTCCAGTAGAAGATCACTTTCTTCCAAGAGGTTGTTAATGATAGATTAAAGGCTTTTACATCCCTTGGTGTCATGACCTAGAGTGCGATGGTAAGCACAAATCAAATTAGAGTTGAACCATGAAGGTTTTACTCCTTTGGGATTATAGGGTTTGATTGGAGGAAGAGATATAGATGAAGATTGGATAAGTTGGTGAAGGATTTGGTATAGAATTTGGTAGATGAAGATGAGGACGGAGGTGGCGAAGGCACCTCTTTAGCCTAACAGAATGCGAAGCAAAAGAAATTACATATCTAGTTTGTGCAGGTCTTTTTAGGGATTGTTTTGCTTTTGGACATTGGGAGAAAGCACCTTAGGTGCTTGAGATGGAAGCAAGTGAGGCAAGATTGATTTTAGTGGAGGAGGAGCTCCTAAGATATATTTTGAAGATGACGAAGATGTGATAAGTGTTTTAGTCTTCGGAGATGAAGAAGGCTGCTTGGCTGCAACAAACGATGATTTAGATAAGACTGATTTAGATGGGGGAGGAGCTCCCAAAATAGATTTGATAGGAGGCACAAATGGTGCCTTGGTTTTTGGTGACAAAGATGATGGTTCGATAAAAGAGGTGATGCCTTTCCAGTAGGTAAATCCACTTTACGAGGCACTGGTGAAGATGGTGTTATAGAAGAAGATGCATTTTCAATGGATAAATCCAATCTTTATGAGGCGCGAGAGAGGGATTTTTGAGGGAAAGCACCAGAGTCTTGATGGTCTGAAATATTGGTTTTCCTTTTCGGGATGGTGATGAATTCATTGCATAAGGTGATTGTAACCATTTTGGAGGAAGTAAAGGAGATGATATCGATGATGTAACCATAGGCTTAAACTCCAATTGTTTATGTCTCGGTCAAGAGTCAAGTATGAGGCGTCGATGCTATCTCTTTAGATGTTTCCTTAATAGAGCAAGGAATCAATCGATGGTGGAAGAGATAGGTAATGAAGAAGCAACCTCTTGTGAGGAAGGTACTTGGATGCAGAATTGTGGGTGTAATTACTGTAGGAAAAGTGACAGGAAGGGTTAAGATTGATGATGCTTAAGGCATAGAAGTTGGTACAACTATGGAGTACATTAACCAAAGGCATGGTTGTAGCAAAAATGGGAGCGACATAAGTAAAAGTATCTATAGTATAAATTTTAAGGGATGTAAATGACTCGAGCACTCTGAAAGAATATCGATGAGGAGACAGATGAAGATGACACTATCTCAGGTATAGGTGGAAGATACAATGGTGAGGTAGAGGGAGATGACTCTATTTCTAATAAAGGAAGAATCGAAGATGGACCTTCGAGGATGGTAGAATCTTAGAATTTAAAGGAGAGAAGTAAGTTCCGATTCGATCGACATGTTTGTAGATGGCTCAGAATTAGAAGAAGAACCATTAGTAGAAATGAAGATGATAATTTGAGTGTTTGGATTTTGAGACCCTGAAGCATCTTTGTTCAGGGAATGATTTGGAAAAGGTTGTTTAAAAACATCAAGCGTTTGAGTTGGGGAGCATTTGGGTTATCTAGAATGAGCTCTCCTTTAGCAATGAATTTTGGATGAGATTTTTTGAAGGTCGACATCGTTCAATATCATTTTCTTTGCTTCTATGATTATGATATAATTCATTTTCATGATACTGAGAATGGTCATTATTGGGTCTCATCAAAATTTCTAATAGGGGGAATTTTGATCATGTGAACTTCCAACATTTTTTCTAAGATAGAAGCATATGATTCCCCCAACGAAGTAAAGACCGAGATGAGGGAGGTCCTTTTGAGAAGATGAAGAGTCTCTTTGTGGTGTTTGATTAAGTGCTTTATCGTAGATCATGATGTTTTTAATACGATCGCGTTGGTAGACCTCGATTCTTGTCTTTATTAGAAGTGGAAGGGTTTGATTTTGTAAACCGAGAAAATATGGTTTAGACTTAGAGCGAATTTTTAGCTTCCCTTGTTTGATGGCATGAGACTCAAGTTTGCATGCCATCGTAAAGGATTCTTCAAATGTATAAAAGGTTTGAATCCTTAAAGTGTAAGAAATATGATTAGTGCAAGATCGAGTAAACAACTCGATTTCTTTACATCAGAGATTGAGGGAGGGAGAAGGACAATTGATTTATTAGCCCTCTCCAACGAGTGACATAAGTTTGCAATAGTACTCATCATCGAATTGACAAATGTCATAAATATCTATAATTGAGATATTATGTGATTTTTATTGAGAATTTTTCAACAAACGTCACATGGCTAATTGAGAGAAAGAGAAACAAAGAGTGTTGGGGTATGTTATTGTACCAGGTCTAAAAGCGAGCCCTACTAAAGACATAGGAAAGGTATGAAGCATAAGCTATTGATCCTAGACTATAAGGTAAAGCATGTTGAATGCTCACAAAGTGTTGTTGAGGATCCTCCCAGTATGAAATTTTGAGAACTTAGGAAGTTCCCATTGGGGAGGATGAGGCTTAAAAGCCACTAATGGATGAATCGAGCTTCATTACATACTTCTTCAAAAGAGTATGAAGGGCAAGCCCCTTTGGTGGAGGCTTCTAGGTCTGCGATTTTCTTGAAAATAAGTTGAATGATGTTATACTAGGTGGGGGCATGTTGGTATGTTTTTCTAAGGCATTAAAGGAGGATTCATCTACCGATTAACAGGATGATAAGAGGAATAACAAGGTGTTCAGGTGATGCCTAGTGTAGGTATTTGTTGTGAAGGATCACAGGTATAAGGAGGTTGTGAGATGACAAGTGGTTGAGAGAAAGGTGGTTGAATGAAAGAGGAAACCTTGATTGATGGGATCCTATACTTGCCAACTGAATCGGAATGGATTAAGGAATGCGGGTGTTGATTTGATTTGATATGGTGGGGAAAAAACTCTGAATGAGGATTTTAACTACCGATTAGATTATTAACAAATGAATGCCCTAAAGGATGGGTAAAGGTCATTTTCAACGGAGCATTAGAAGAAATACCACCTGAGGACGAAGGAGGAATCGGCGAATCGTAGGAGGGATTTGGTTCACAGAGAGATCTTGAACTGAGAGCGATGATAGAAAACATAGAATAATTAACAGCAATTTGTGGGAGCATGGACACACTCATCATAGCTAAAGAAGAGGGCCTCTTGAAAGTAGGCTTGTGGGTAGCTGAGGTAGCCGTGGCACTAGGGATAGGTAGGGTCATTTGAGAACCAGTTGACATGGTCGGTGGAAGAGAAAAAGGAGGCATAGATGCACCACCTTCTTTCATGGTGAGAAAAAGCATGCTAACTACTCTATAAAAGCCTAGGATGGCTCATGAGAATAATTGTAAACTTGCTAGATCGGTGGTCCCTGATCAGATATGTGAGTAGATTTATGCACTAGGTAGTCCATAAGGGCTACTGGGTTGTGGTCAAGGAGTGCCTGAAATTTAGGATCTCCACGAGGAACATACTCTATATCGAGAAGAAAATGACACCTCGAAGGACATTGGGGAAGGCTGGTCGTGATGGGATCACTTTGGGGATGATAGAAAGGATTATATGACCAAGATGGGGAACCTAACCAATAGTGGTCTCGAAGAAGACTCGAGGGTGCTAAAACATCCACATTAGGGTGGTCTTAGATGAAGAAGAGGCCAGTTGAGCCATTTTTCTAGATTGTGACTCAGGTGATGACCATCATAAACAAGCAAAAACACAAAGATATTGACCTAACTAATGCCACAGTACAATTCAAGTAGCGTAGTTGATTATCTCTTTTTAAATTTGCATGCTTCTAAAGAAAGAAAATGTTTGGGAAGGATTTTTAGAACAGGGAATACTCAATTGGCCAAACTAAGGATGGTTTGGGAATATTTTGGTGAGGAGTCCCGAAGGCAATTTAGTAAAAGTGGTAAGTGGATTGATATAGGGCCTACCCCACACTTCACACACTTCTTTGTGATAAGGGGAGTTATGATCTGCTTTGCCAATATATGCCCGAACTTCCATGAATTTATAGTACGGCTCGAGTACCACGTGGCTCTTCCTCTTCTGGATGTCACTTCCCAGTGGCGAGGCCAGGGGAAGGAGTTTTTGTTTAAATGCTTTATACCTAGTGATTTTGGCTTTGTGTGCAAGGGTGAAAAATAAAAAATCAAATAGTGTCATTACTGATTTTCATCAATTTTCCAATCTATTTAAAAAGCTAGGTGAAGAACATCTGACAATAAATGAAAAGAAAATGTTATTTTTAAGCACTAAAACCGAAGTGTTTGATTTCAATGAAGACAAGTCAAACAAGTTCTTTCTCGATGCGATTAATTCATTTTAAGTACCAAAGCCCGAAAAAAATACACTTCGAATTAATCAAATATAATTTGATTAATTATCCATTTCAAAATCTAAAAAATAACCCAATCCTCACCACATGTCATTATTCTCCATGTTTTTCTACTATTGAATTAAAAATTCAAATTCAAATCCTCACCCACCCTTCGTGGTCCCCACTCACCTAAAATCCTCCACTTATGAATTAAAAATATAATTCAAATCCTCACCCATTCTTCGTGGCCCCCACTCATCTAATCTTGCCCACATTTTCAAACCACTCACCTAATCTTGCCCACATTTTCAAACCACTCACCTAATCTTGCCCACATTTTCAAACCACTCACTTAATCTTGCCCACATTTTCAAACCATGATTACTTAAATTAATCTAAGTTAATCACTCCCCCAGGCTATAAATACAACCTTACCCCCCCTCTAAACACACGGAGAATAAGCTTGAATGCCATATCTAAGTTCTTGCATCCTTTGAGCAAAGAACATCCTTTTGCCTCGTCCTAATGCCCAAATAGCCTCATAATCCTTTTTTCCATCTAGTGCAAAGTAAGAGGATCGTTGTTGCAGGAAGGTCTTGCTCCGTCTTGAAGAAAAGCACCTACATATCACACAATCAGGGCTCAATCCAAGTTTCCTAGCCCATTCCGAGGTTTTCTACGGAGCGAAAGGAGGAGGTATGATTATTGGTATTTTACTTCCTTGTTAGTAGTGTATTTTTCCTAGCTTACATTCTGGCACATGCCGGTTACTTTCGATCTGTTACCATTAATTTCCCAATTAGTGGTTTTATCTGTTCTTTGTTTATTATTGTTCATTATTATTTCCTTTTCTATTCCTTATGGTCTTCTTTGGTTAACCTTCACGCTTTGGGTAGTGTTTTTGTTGTGTGGTGTCTTGTGGTGTATCTGCAGGTTATAGCAACAATGAAACTATGAAGCTCATCTTGTCTTTGATCTCCTCGGTGCTTGGTGTTTAGTTCCCAGTTTTGATTTTTTTATTTACTCGTCATCTATAGAAACACATGAACTAGTCATTAGTTTATCATCTTACTGTCATGGGACAACCAATCCGGAAAATGCATTTATTTATTTACTTTTGCTAAAATAACTGCTTTGTAGGAAGTTAATCATTTTTTTTTTTTTATTTTAGTCAATCATTTTGTGATCTAACTCTTTCTTTCTGTTTATTGTTCTTTTTTAACCTTGTTGTCAAAATTTTAGCTTCTCAGGTGAAGTACAGAAGTCAAAAAATAAAAAAACTAGCTCTGGGACGTTTTCTCACGTTTAAAATTTTCATTCAGAGTGCTACTGTAGCCCATCTTCCGGAAGCCATAACTTTTGCTCCCGAACTCGGAATGACTTCATTTTTTTAACGGAAAGGTATCAAAAAGATCTATGCAATGAAAAAATAATTTTTAGATTTAGACTTACAAAAAAATTTTGGTTTCATTTCTTCTAACACTTGTCTTTTTAACAAAAAAAACAACAAAATTATAGTTTTTTTTTTTTATTTTTTTTTTTTTTTTCACGTAACAACCTCACACGTATGCTCTTTCCTCGCACTTCAAAAGTGATCTTGGAAATCAAAAACGTGAGGCCACCCGAGCTCTGCAAAACAATTTTTTTTTTTTAATTTTTTTTTGCCTTACATTTCAATTTTCCACGACAACACTTCTAGGTAACGTTTTCACACTCTTCTTTCATCGTTTTTTTTTTTGTGAAAATAATCATTATCACTATTTTACAATCATGATTAATTGCAATAATTATTAACATTTAAAAAAAAAAAAAATCTATTCAATTGTATCCATATGCTCTTTTCTTGCGCCTTCGAGCGATCTGGAAAATCAGAAACGGTCACAATTTTTTTAGTTTCTTGTTCTAACATTGCAGGATCCTCTAGCTTTGTTTTCCAACTGTCATTTCAATAATTATTTTCCTTTGTCATATTATTAATATTTGTTTGGTCGTTGGTTGTGTATGCTCTTTTCCTGCGCCTTCGAGCGATCTGGAAAATCAAAAACAACCACGATCACTTTTCTAACATTTCATTTGCAGGATAACTACTAATTTGTTTTCTATAGAACCGCGTTCTTTGGAATATTGTCAAAAACAAAAACAAAAAAAAAAAACAAAAATCCCACAAAAATACCACCATTCAAAAATTGCTTGAAACAAAAAAAAAAAAAACACTCAGTGTACGTAATTATTTTTTTCTACTAGTGATTTATTTCAAGTTGGAAAGAACCTTGCGTTTAATCACTTTATCATATTGTTTTTACACGTAGACGAGGTGGATTTCATCACCACCAAAGCTACACGGTGACGTGGACTTGACTACCACGCACCAACAACATTTGCATCTGCATTGCACTTTGAGACCTAGTCTCATCACAGCGTTCGGTATTTACCTCACCGCTGCTCTTCACTTACAGGTAATGTTGTCATGTGCAGCGCATGCGAGTCACGCCTAAATAGCTGTAACAACAAAGCCTGGGCATCGTCCCTGTAAATCTTCGGGGAGTTATAAGGACACCATACACATTCATCCCTCCATCACCTTCCACCTTTTCACAAAACATGTTCTGGACGTGGTGATTCACTCCAAAATAGGCAAGTAAGAATTGGTGAGTCTCCTCCAGTGCTCTAAGGGTTCCCATACCAATTCTGTCCCCATACAAAATTAGGTATATCAGGACTAGGGTATATCGGAGGACGCATCTTCTTGGAGTAATAAGAGCCTGCATCCACCATTTCACAGCATACTTGTATGATTGCATGAAACAATGATCATTCCTGAAGAAGTTACCTCATAAGCCAAAACAATTGAATCCACATGATTGCTTGTTGTTTGAAAACAAAATAGTTTAGCATTGTTTTATCATAAAACTTGGCTGATATCAATGTGTTCATTGTAAAAGTTCAGACCCTAGTTGTGTTCCACAAAAAAATCAGTTCTCGACCAATGCAATACCAAGCGAAAACATCGAAACAATCCAAACAACACGAGACCAAACCATCACACCAATTTCATTATCTTGCCTCATCCAACAATACATTTGTCATAGCTTGTCTTCGGCTATATCCAACTGATATTGAGTGACTAGCATTCACTCCCCATATTGTCAATTGTCAAAACATCCTTCATAGCTTGTTTCCAGCTATATCAAACTAATATTGGGTGACTTGTTTGAGTTCACTCATTATTCTATCCACCATCGCATTTATCCAAATCACAGCCAACACAAATCCTTTCATAACTCATTTTGAGTTATATCACAACCATATCGCGATTAACCTATTTAGGTTACTCTCCCGTCAATAGTCCAGAGCTTGTTTAAGCCAAATCTACACAACGTGCAACAAATCCTCTAATAACTCGTCTCGAGTTACATCATCATCATATTGAGATAACTTGTTTGAGTTACTCTCCTTATCAGTCATCACGAGCTTATTCGCGATAAATCCAAAGTAATCGAGTTCTCATTTCCTCACACCTGTTCAAAATTCCTACCCACTTTTCAGCTTAATCAGACACATTTCATCATGGTATTCACTCGTAGTCACAATCATGAAAATGACGATGAAGAAGTCACACAACCAGAACTCACCAATGAAGAACAAGAACAAGTCAATAGGGTGATAGAACAAAACAAAAATGAATATCTGTTACGCATCCTAGCCATGGGGGCAAAAACTACCCCCTGACTTCGGGATGGAAAATTTAAACAAACTCATCGACAATGGTGAATCAAGTTATCACAATGAAATACCAAACAATCCAAATGGTTCTTGGCCGAAGAATTATTCACTAAAATCCAAGACTTAACAAAGAAACTTGAGGAAGCAACGACTAGAGCTGAAAGATTAAAAGACCTCAATCTAGATTCCAATACTCACGACATGTTTGATAAACCATCCCCCACTTCTCCATTTGCACAAGAATGGAAACTTATGAAAGACACCATTCAGGGACTACAAAAACAATCAAAACAATTCAACTTTGAAGAATTGTGTCCTTATCCATTTGATACAGAGATATCACGATTACCATTTCCATCCTTTGAAATCCCTAAGTTTGATAAATACAAAAGCAAAGGTGACCCCCGTGAACATGTCAAGGAATTTTACATGCAATGTCAGGAAGTTTCCTATCGAGACACGTACCTTTTACGATTATTCCCCCAAAGTTTAGGAGGACAAGCTTTAGACTGGTTTTTCCATCTGCCCAAAGGGTCGGTCACGACATTTGCAGACTTATCGGAGAAATTTGTCAAACATTTTTCCTATAACCTAGACTCAGAAATAACCATGCTTGATCTCTGCAACACTAGGCAAAGGCCAAATGAAAAATTTTGCCTCCTTTTTACAACGATGGCGTGGAATTGCAAGCGATTTCCCTGCTCAGAGAGACAACTAGTTAGCATTTTTGTCCCTAATCTCAATGCCGAATTATCATTCCACATGCAAATGCATTGTCTGAATAGTTTTGAAGAAGTCATCGAAAAGGGGACACAAATCGAAAAAGCCCTCATTTCTAAGGGCTTACTTAAAGCACCCTTTAGAGACCACCTTATCGAGACACTCCTCGAACCAGGACAAATCTAAATTCTTTAACGGAATCGAAATATCAAATCAGCGATGATGGCATTACTTGATTCCCCATGTGTCGAAATGTCCAAAACCATCCCATCAACACATTAAAATCTAAACAACCCATCATTATCCCTAGAAAGGAAGTTCCTTCTTGGGATCGATGAAGAGTTCACTCCTCTCTCGGAGAAAGTCTATCTAGTGTCTTTCGTCATTTGGCAAATGCTAATATGATTACATATCCCATTGTCAGACCCTTGAAGAAGGACAACCCAAACCAAATTGGTATAAAGACAATGAATATTGTGATTACCATCGCATAAAAGGGCACTCCACGGATAGATGCATGCACTGACTCCGCCATTACGTCCAGAGACTGATTGAGCGTGGAGACATAGAAGTTGAAAATACTTACGAGACAAAAACACCTAATGAAAAACTTCACATGTTCAAAAATCCATTCCCTAACCATGATAACAATTCAAAAGATAAGGGTCAATCATCAAGTAATGTCGAGTATGACTCAGTCATCTCGACCATAGATTATGACCAAGACTTAGTGGCAACTATAAAGATCGGCCCGATTATGCGATCACCACTAGACAGAGAAAAAAATGTGGGTCCCTACAACAAAAAAAAATCTGCCACTTCATCCCGGCATCACCTCCTAATCCACCATCTAATTCCATGCGATTCCTCTCCCACACCTACGCCATCATTTAATATTGTCAAACAATTAGAAGACTCCACACAAATTTCAATCATGGAACTACTTAATTCTTCTCCCTTTTCTACAACACATCCTTATGCAAACATTGAATAATGCTCGTGTCCCACGAGGACATCAATTCACAACAATTCCAGGCTTTAATTGCACATCTTACGGTCCCCAATCCTATTTTATCTTTTGGTCCCATGACACTTAATCCCAACATCATAATAATCATTCTTTATACGTCGAGGGTTATGTAACTCATCGTAAAATCAAGCGCGTCTTAATCGACAATGGATCAACATTAAATATTTGTTCCATGAAACTTTTACGTTGTCTAGGTTACACTTGAAAATGATTTACAAAACAATATCATAACCATTCGTGGGTATGATAATAGCGAAAAAAAAAGTCGAAGGCACAATCAATCACGTTGCCTCTCCAAGTTGGACCCATCACCTTAGACACGGTCTGTCATGTGGTAGATGTAGAAGTTGCATATAACATTCTTGTCGGCTGACCATGGATTCATGCCATGAAAGCCATCCCATCAACATTCCACCAATGCATTAAGTTTCCTCATTTGGACAAGGAATTTACATTACGTGCAGATCCCCAACCTTTTGAGTATTGTAGATTCCTCGAAGGATGGTATCGACATGATCACTATTGTCCATCAACAGATAAATATGCTCCACCTCGTATAATCCCTAATGAAACACGCATTGATCCTGATACACTCCCTAACAATAATCCAAAACCATCATCTCATAACCAAAACACATTTTCCAATCCATTATCATCCATTTAGTCAACCACCTTCCACCAGTCCTCCTCCCACTAATCAATCATCTTCTTCCACTAATCAAGCTTCTTCTTCCAGCAACAATTATTCTTCCACCACACCATCTTCTTCTTCACCTAGCCAATCTTCTTCATCCAACCACACCTCCTCTATTAAGATACCTCCTCCTGTGAATAACCAACCTTCATCCTTCAATCCACCCCCTTCTTCTTATAACCCATTCTCTTCATCTTTTAAGACTACCAAACTAACTTCCCCACCACATGAGGTACCTATTGGTCCCCCATCTCACACATTTAAAATCATTGACACGGGATGCGGTGAATATCAATTTCAAAAGATGGCAGACTCTTTTTATATCACCAAATCCCCACATAGCTATGGCAAACCTAACGCTCCACATCTGAGAATCCATCCCACTTACCAAATGGGTCAGTCAGTTTGGAAAAAGTTTGGTTATCTTGACAACGAACATATTCCAAGTTCTTCAGGATCTTGGTTATATAATGATGACTTTGCTCCATGTTATGAGTCCCCTCAATTTACCAAAGCTCACCGAATAATGAAAAACATGCGATGGAAGGGTAAAGGACTCGGTCCAAATGAACAAGGTCGTTTAGACCCGATAAATTACACACAACATCACGGTAAACATGGTCTAGGTTTCAAGGTGTTTGATGTTGCTCCCATAATAATTTCAAGTGACAATGATGACACACGATTCTGATAATGACATCAGGTCTCCATGTAGTCTTTTTGAGGACCTCACTGAAACACATCTTTCCTTTGAACATTTATCTATTAATGTCATCAATTTTGAGCCTACACATCAAGTCTCATAGACCATGGCCAACCACATCATGCGGCCATGGACATGTTCCAAAATGATGAAGCCATCGAAGAATTCCTTGGAACTCGTGACCAAATCCCTACTTCCATAGAAAAGGATTTGAAATCAATCTAAATGAATCGGCCTATTTTGGCGAAGAGATAAAATATTCAGATCCTTCACCCTCAGAAAATTTGGATCAAAAGCGCAAACAGAGGATTTCCCATAGTCAAAACCTCACCGCCACCCTATCCAATAAACATGTCAAAAAAAAGTTCCAACAAACACCCGACACTGATGACCTACATCAACCATTAGCATCATTCTCTGAAAAGGATACATCTAAAATGCTTGTAGAAGAAACAAAAGACATAAACATTGGCACCACCGAACAACCAAAAATTTTACAACTTGGCATTAGTCTGTCTGACCAAGAATGCATGGAATTCACAACACTCCTTATTGAATTCCAAGATATATTTGCATGGACATATAAGGACATGCCAGGCTTGGACCCATCTCTTGTAGTACACCATCTTGTGGTACATCCGGATGTAAAACATATAAAGCAAAAACTACGTAAAATGCATCCCCAAGTTGCATTGCTTGTCAAAAGGAACTCGAGAAACTCTTGGAAGCTGACTTTATCAAACCTATTGATTATTCGGCATGGATATCTAACATAGTTCCCATCACCAAGAAAACTCCCGGCATCAAAATATGCACAGACTTCCATGACATCAACAAGGCTTGTCCCAAAGATGACTTTCCCTTGCCAAATATAGACATGATTGTTGATTCTACGGCAGGCCATGAAATGCTCTCCTTAATGGATGGATTCTCTGGTTATAATCAAATACGTATTGTTGAAGGAGATCAACATAAAATGACATTTACTACACCATGGGGCACCTTCTGTTATAAGGTCATGCCTTTCGGCTTGAAAAATGTTGGTGCCACCTATCAATGAGCAATGACTGTCATCTTCCATGACATGTTACATGATATCATGGAAGATTATGTTGATGATATATTAGCAAAATCTAAAACACGAATAGGGCATCCAAGTGTGTTGAGACATTTTTGATAGATTACGTGAGTATAAGGTTCGTCTTAACCCAAAGAAATGTGTGTTTGGAGTAACCTATGGTAAATTATTAGGGTTTATTGTCTCACGAAGAGGCATAGAAGTGGATCCTGCCAAAGTCAAAGCCATTATGGAAATGCCTCCTCCTCAAAACCTAAAACAATTACGTAGTCTTCAAGGAAAGATACAATCTATTCGGCGTTTCATATCACAGTTGGCTGACAAGTGCCATCACTTTAATCAGTTACTCAAGAAAGATGCACACTTTCACTGGAACCACGATTGCCAAGACTCTTTTGCTAAGTTAAAAGAATACCTCTCTAGTCCACCTGTTCTTATGTCACCAGTTGTTGATAAACCCATGTTGCTTTATACATCATACCACTTGAACATGCCATAGGAGCTCTACTAGCACAACACATAACATCAAGGAAAAAAGAACAGGTTGTATATTACCTTAGTCGAACACTTATTGAGCATGAAATACGTTATTCCCAAATCGAAAAAGTATGCTTAGCGGTCACCTTTGCATTCCATAAGTTACGTCATTACTTGCTCAATCACACAACTAAGTTGATTGCCAAAATTGATCCTCTCAAGTATTTGTTGTCCAGACCCATTCTCACGGGAAGAATGTCTAGTTGGGTCGTATTACTTAGTGAATTCGATGTCGAATTTGTTCCACAGAAAGAAATTAAAGGACAAGCCCTTGCCGACCAACTTGCTGAGGCACCCCTTCCTGGCACAGAACCACTTCAGTTCTCTTTTCCTGATGAAGATATTCTACACATAGACATCGCGCCAGCTTGGACTCTATTTTTGATGGATCTTGTAATCTCCATGGCTCGGGGGTATTTTTTGCTATCACACCCAGCGGACATGTTATCCCCAAATCATTTCACTTAGCATTCCCATGTACCAACAATATCACAGAATATGAAGCTCTCATCGCAGGATTAAAACTGGCTATATCTTGGAATCTTACAAAATTAGTTGTATTTGGTGATTCTTTACTTATCATCAAGCAAGTTACTGATGAATACCAGGTCAAGGATGAAAAACTTATCCCATATAAATGCATGGTGGATAGTCTTCGAAGCTATTTTTGATTAATTAGCTTTGATCAAATTCCCAGAATTCGTAATAAATCTGCCGATGCTATGGCAACCATCGGATCCCTATTAGAAATCGCATCTAGTCAACCCCAGGCACATTTTCTCGTTGAACATCTCTTAATGCCTACCTATGATCTTCCTGAAAACACTATGGTATGTGAGATCGTGGGTCCGAATAACCCTTGGTACCACGATCTTTATACCTTCATTCGTGATAAAACATTTCCTGCCGACATGAAACCAATGCATAAACGTGCTTTAGCACAACGTGCTTCTCGTTACACCATTTTAGCAGAAACTCTTTATAAACGAGGATATGATGGCACCCTGCTCTCGATGTCTTAATCAGGAAGAATCCTCGAGTGTCTTAGCTGAAGTCCATTATGGTATCTGTGGAGCACACACAAATGGTATCGCCTTAGCCAAGAAAATCCTGCGAGTTGGATATTATTGGCCCACCATGGAAAGTGACGCATGTCATTTTGTCAAACATTGTCAAGCATGTCAAAAGCATGGAAATCTTATCCACGCACCTTCCCAGGCATTACAATCGATAACCACACCATGGCCCTTCTCTCAATGGGGACTTGACCTCATTGGTAAAATCAGACCAACATCTTCCGATGGACATAAGTTCATCATTACATTATCTGATTACTTCACTAAATGGGTAGAAGCTATGCCTCTCACTTATGTTACCGGTAGCCAAATATCAAAATTTATTTTTAATAATCTCATCTGTCGATTTGGTATTCCATCCGCTCTGGTTGCAGATAATGGCAAATCATTTAAAAACCAGGATGTAAAAGACCTAGCCAAACGTTTTCACATCAAACTTAAATGGTCCACTCCATACTACCCTCAGGGCAACGGTCAAGCGGAAGCAACCAATAAGACCTTAAAATCCATCATGGAAAAGATTGTCAACACCCATGGACGTAATTGGCATACTCAAATTTACCCCGCTCTTTGGGCTTACCGTACATCTTACCACACACCTACTAGGAGCCACCCCATTTTCCCTTGTTTATGGTTGTGAAGCCATTTTACCTATTGAGATAGAACTCCCATCCTTGAGGATCTCCCTTAAAGATGTAATTAATGAGGATGAATACGATAGTCACGGCTTGAGAGCTTGAGCTTCTCGATGAAAAATGACTTAATGCTCTCATCATCTTCAAGTCTATCAAAACCATTGCCAGCATGATTATCATAAAAAGGTAAGACCCAGAGAATTTGAAATTGGTGACCTCGTTTTAAAAGAAAATCAAAAGAATACCACTAAAGAATGAGAAAAACAAGGAAAATTTGAGCCTAATTGGTTAGGACCCTATGTAATCACAGCTAAATTTGGCTCTGGAGCCTATAAATTGGCCCTTTGAAGATGGTCGAGATCTTGATGAACCAATGATGCGGTTCATTTAAAGAAATTTTATCCTTGAGATGTTCACTATTCCAGGATACAACATGTACATTGTTCCTTTTGTCTTGCTTATCTCCAAATAATTTAAATTTATTCATTTCCATTGGCAGATATTTTCTTTATCAAAATCACATCTTCATATTTATCATCATGAGACAAGTGCTAATATAAATCCTATTAAGTTTGTGAGCGTCATACTTCTTCCATTTTCAGTCGCTTTCCTCTATGGTCATACCTAGAAGCTTATTGATGGTAATATATTCCCTTCAAATACATTCTCTCTTTCATAACAAAGCTCTAAACTTCGTTACCCAATTCGTTTGGTCGTCCATCTCAGTCTTCGGTGTTGAACCCTCGCGTCCTACTAGTCGTGTGGGGCTGAGATTGGGGGCAGATGTTTCTTCCCAAATACAAAGCACTATTGTAAAAAAATCCATCAATTCAATAACTTATGAATAATTCATTGTCACATCTTTCGTCCTTCATAGTCTTTGGTGTTGAGCCCACACTTCTTCTTGGTAGTGTGAGACTGGGAATGGAGGAAGGTGCCCTTACTCGTCTACGTCTTGTCTTCGGTGATAAACCCTTGCCTCTTACAAGTGGCATGGGGCAAAGCGTAGAGGGTCATTCTCATAAAAGCATAAAAACATTGCAAAATAAAAAAAAAAAAAAAAAAAAAAAAAAAAAAAAAAAAAAAAAAAAAAAGGGAATTCACTCGCTTATATTTTGCCTTTGGTGATGAGCCCTTGCTTCTCACTAGTAGCATGGGGCAAGGCATAGGGAGTCATTTCAAAAATACAAAATCTTACGTGCTTTACAAAATATATAATCCCCAAACACGTAATTTAGATGCCTAAGTGAAGAGAGAACTATCCCTTAACCTCATATCTTACCAATCAGTAGGCCACATAATTGTCTAAGTCTAGCATGTGACTCATAAAGTGAAAGCCATTTTTGAAACTGTTCAATACCATTATGAAGAAGAATGGAGTCACAATTTCCCAAAGGGATTGTTGTTAGCATTTGTCTCTATATTCATTATCTACCTCCTACGTCCTTCTTGATTCTCGGTGATGAGCCCACACATCTTACTAGTTGTGTGGAGTCAAGAATGGAGCTGGAATTCTTTTCATCATATCATCACCACCATATCCTGCCAATGGAAAGAGAATTTGTGTTATTCTGAGCATAAGTTACCACACGGAACACGGTACATATGGATAATATCCATGTTTATCGCCTCTCAAAAATAAGTCTGACACTTTGGGTCCATAAATTGCCAATCACAATGTAAAAATCTAAAAACATTTGAAAATCGTCAAAAATCTAAAAACAATGTAAAATCTCAAAAAAATCTAAAAACATTTGAAAATCGTCAAAAATCCAAAAACATTTAAAAATCTCAAAAATCAAAAATCGTCAAAAAAAAACATTTGAAAATCATCAAAAATCCAAAAACATTTGAAAATCAAAAAAATCCAAAAACATTTGAAAAATCAAAAAAATCAAAAAAAAACATTTGAAAATCGTCAAAAAAATCCAAAAAAAATCGTCAAAATTAAAAAAAAAATCAAAAAAAAAAATTAAAAAATCAAAAAAAACATTTAAAAATCAAAAAATTAAAAAATCGTCAAAAAAAATCCAAAAAAAATTAGAAACAAAAAAATCAAAAAATTAAAAAAAAATCAAAAATCAAAAACATTTAAAAAATCATTAAAAAAAAATCAAAAACATTTGAAAATCGTCAAAAATCCAAAAATTTGAAATAAAATAAAAATAAAAATATAAAAATATAAAAAACATTTGAAAATAAAAAATATAAAAAAAAAAAAAATCAAAAAAAAAAAAAAAAAACTCTAAAATAACCAACACAATTTAACCTTTGAACTATTATCCCCAACGAATGATCCAATCACCTTATGACTACCAAATTCAAACCACTTCTCCTCGCGTGAATCCTCGCTTGGGGAAAATCCGGCTCTCATTGTTTCCTTGTTTGAGGAAATGACCCAATCTTTACTATGTCCTCGTACCCCTACTGGCAGGGGCACATCCGATCAATCCTCAGCTTGTGGAACACGTTAGGGACATGTTTATTGGTTCTTGTGTTGCATTATTAGTTATAAATTATTAATTACTTTCTTGTATCTTGATATATTACAGGGGGCATCTTGATTTTATGTATCCTGGTGTTCTCTCTAATATTCTTATGTTATCTGATTGCATGTCATCTTTGGGGCATCATACTTTCTTGATGGCCTCTGTCATGCTCTCTTCCATTTGCATATCGTCTTTGGGGCATCAAACCTTTTTGATGGCCCCTGTCTATCTTATCACGCATATTACTGATCTAGTCATCTGATCTTTTATATCACGATGCATCCTGTTATGTGCTATATTAAAATTAAGATGCTTTTCGTCACGTGAGTATCTTCCTGCATGATCAACATCTTACTTTGCACCCCATCCATTCACCCATACTAATACATTCCCCAGTTTGGGAATCCTACTTGATCACCATTGCAGTTTGCGAATCCTACTTGATCTTTCTCAAGTAGCATTCACTATCCAGCAGCTCCTCTCCCCCACCATGATCACCATGTATTTGATCCATTCATCCTCACTCCTCATTTTTACTCCTCCTGCCACTTATCCCCATATTACCCTTCTCACCATTCTTGTCCCCTCTCACCCATTTGTATTCTTTCCTTTCACCCTTTTGCTTCCCGCTTGACAATCTTACTTAATAACCCCTTCTATATGGAATCCTCGGTGGAGGTTTACCCTCTCCCTAAGATCTTCCCATTGTAGAAGCTTCTTCACCACCTCCCCTCATCAAAAACAATCACCACCACACACATCTTCCCATTCCACCTCTTCTTCTTCTCATTCTCGCATCATTACTCTCACCACACGGGCATCCCAATTAAGGATTCCCCTCACACTCTCCACCCTCCACTACATATATTCCTTCATCCATTCATGTTACACTCCTTTGTTTCCTTTCTTTCTTATTATCACCTCATCTCATATCATATACCACTCAGGCATACCTCACTCACTCTTTTCTCATCCTTCCCCAAATCCATCTTATGCTGGTCATCCTACTTACACGCTCTCGTAGTATGGAAAATTCACTTGAGGGTTCCCCTTCAGTCCATTTTGTCATACCCTATTCCCACCAACTCTAACATCATCCTTCTTCTTCTCAACTTGGCGATCTTACTTAACCATTCCAGTTGCATGGCAATCTTACTTAAGACTTCCACTTAAGGTTGATCTGCCCTATGGCCTTCCCCCATCCCATCATATTTCCCCCATCTTATTTCTCCCACCTCTCATCACGATCATCTTCTTCAACCTACCATTCCACCCCTATCCCCAATATCATCTTGTCTTTCTCTTTGCATATCATCCCTGTCGGTTGGGTGATCCTACGAAACCTCTCCGGCAGCATGACGATCTTACTTAAGAGATTCTCTTAAGCATGACATGTCATCTTACACTCGCCCATCACTCTATAATCTCACCATCCATCTTTCCTCTTCATTCCCCATCATCACATCTTTTTACCACCACTATCACCCTCCTCTGCTTGGAAATCTTACTTAACCACTCACCGGCATGGCGATCTCACTTAAGAGTCCCTCTTAAGGATGATCTGTCTCCTTGCCTTTCCCCATCACTACACACCCTTCACCCTTCAATTTTTCTCGCATTCCCCATTATCACATCCTTTCACCTCCTTTTCGATTCTCAAAACACCACTTCTCGCTTGACCACTTGTCATCATCTCGGTTTTGCTCACATGGCAATCTTACTTAACCACTTCCGTCACATGACAATCTTATGTCAGGGTCCTCCCTACACTTAACTTGTCATCGTGAACTTCTCCCCACCTCATTCTTCGTTCACTTTGTTGATCGCTTCTTCCACTGGTATCTCCTACTACCCACTTTTTCCTCCTACTATTATCCTTTCTCCACATATCCTCTTCTGACACATACATCTAATCTCTTCCCTGTCTGATCACATTCTTTTCCCCATTTTCCCCTTCTTGATCCATCATCCTTCATACCATTTCTTCCCATTCTTTTCATGTCTTGGTTCTTCATCCTCACCTCGTTCATCCTCATCACCCGCATCCTCTCCTCACTTTCACTAGTCCCACTCATCCCTCCCATCTTCTTCACTCTTTCCACTTCATCTTCTCAAATTCCCCCACATTTCTACCCACACACACATTCGCCATTATTGTTAACACTCCTATATCATTCTTTCATCATCATCTTCTCTTCCCATGCTAATAATTGTAAATGGGTTTTCCTAAAAATCATCAATCCTCATTCCACACGACCTCATTCACTCCCTTGGACCTTCTAGAGTTTCCCTTCATTCCTTCCCTCCTCTAAGCCCACCACTCATTGTAAAGGGTTTTCCCTAACGTCCCTTTGTTGGCGTTACCCTTTCCAATCCTCATTAGCTTTCTCCTTTTCTTCATTTTTTCTCTCACCCTTCCCCACCACTCATTGTAAAGGGATTTCCCTAACATCCCCTCATTGGCATTGCCTCTTCTCCCCCATTCTCTTTTCTCTCCTATTCTTTTCCCTCACTCCCACCCTTTCTTGTCGCTTCTTACCCATCTCTCCATCTCCTCTTTGCCCTCTTCAATATCTTTATTGTCTTCATCATACATCTTTTTTTCTATTTTCTCGTCATCCTAGTATCCTCATTTCATGCATCTCCACATCTTTTCCAATCGATGTCATTCCTCCCCTCTTTCTTCTTTGAACATTCCTTATACCGTTCCCTTTCCACTTATTACCCCCTTTCTGTATTCCCTTCCTTCTACATCATTTTCTTTGTTATCCTCTTCTCTCTCCCACCCCTCGTCTTATTTCCCTTCCCTGTATCATCTTCTTCCCCTTTTTCCATCACGTTTCCTCCTTACTTCCCCATCGATAACTTGGTTGTTCAGCGTTGTCCTGTCTTTTTTATCATACCACCCTCCACATGCATCTCCATACGGTCTGTTCCATATTCTTTGCCTTGGTCTTCCTCATGATGACACGATTCCTTGATCTTCTCCTTGTATTCGTTCTATCTTCCTTTCCTCTCCCCTAATTTTCACGTTTCTTCTGACCACTTCTCCTTTTCTCTACCACCCCTACCTTTTCGTTCATTCTGTATCTGTTTCTCTTCCTTTCTCTCCTCTTTTTCACACTTTCCTCGCCCCTCATAGTTTCTTTTTTTTTCTCCGTTCTACTTCTTCTTTCGTCCTCTTTCCATTTTCCTCCATTTCACCCCCTACTCCCACCTCGTTTTCTCCTTCTTATTTATCCTTTCCCATTTCCTACTTTTTCTCAGCTCTATCATTTATTTCACTTCCACGCATCCCTCTTTACTATCTCTGTTGCTTCCTTCATTTTGCACATCTCTCTATTTCATCCCTTCACCCTCTACTCTGTCATTTTCCTATTTTTGCCTTGTTTGTCCTTCATCATTCCCTTCTTCCCCTATCATCCCTCTCTCTTATTTCTACCTCTTTCATTCCTTTTTTTCCCCTCCCTATCTCCCTTACTCTTCTCATAATCAACCCCCAATCCTATCCATTCCCTTTTCTCTTTCCCACACACCCTCACACCTAGCATTCAAGGTCGATTGAATCCTTTCTCCATTTGCGTCGTGCGGTCATTCCAGTCTCTTCCACTCCATTATCATCCTCTTCTCCATAAATCCATTTCCTTTCTTTTCGAGAGTTACATCATATATATTCCATTCTCGTCGAGTCCTCTCGAGGGGCATCACCACATCTATCCATAATCACATCTTCTCATGACATTTTTGTCTTGGAGGATCTTATGACATCCGTCACTCACCACTTTCTATTCTCCCCAACAAACATTCATCTACCTTTTAAAAAAGTAGATTGAATTCTTCCCCCATCCCATCTACTTTCTTTGAAAGGACACTACTTTCATAGTACCCTTCTAAAGAGGGGCAAATGTAGACACCCCAATTTCACATCTATCATAAATCAATTAATTCCCCTTCCTCATTTCCCACAAAAATACACTTCGAATTAATCAAATATAATTTGATTAATTATCCATTTCAAAATCTAAAAAATAACCCAATCCTCACCACATGTCATTATTCTCCATGTTTTTCTACTATTGAATTAAAAATTCAAATTCAAATCCTCACCCACCCTTCGTGGTCCCCACTCACCTAAAATCCTCCACTTATGAATTAAAAATATAATTCAAATCCTCACCCATTCTTCGTGGCCCCACTCACCTAATCTTGCCCACATTTTCTTAATCTTGCCCACATTTTCAAACCACTCACTAATCTTGCCCACATTTTCAAACCACTCACTTAATCTTGCCCACATTTTCAAACCACTCATTAATCTTGCCCACATTTTCAAACCATGATTACTTAAATTAATCTAAGTTAATCACTCCCTCAGGCTATAAATACAACCTTACCCCTCCCCTCTAAACACACGGAGAATAAGCTTGAATGCCATATCTAAGTTCTTGCATCCTTTGAGCAAAGAACATCATTTTGCCTCGTCCTAATGCCCAAAATAGCCTCATAATCCTTTTTCCCATCTAGTGCAAAGTAAGAGGATCGTTGTTGCAGGAAGGTCTTGCTCCATCTTGAAGAAAATCACCTACATATCACACAATCGGGGCTCGATCCAGTTTCCTAGCCCATTACGAGGGTTTTTCTCACGGAGCGTGAAGGAGGAGGTATGATTATTGGTATTTTTAAGACCAGGATTCAAGATTGATTAGAAAGTAGAGATTGAAGATGAAAAAGGGGATCCGAGGTAGAAATTGATGGATTCTAACCTAGAAACTGAAGAAAGGCCCGATCCGTGCTGATTTGGATAAACTACCGTTGATGAAAGACTAATCGATTCAAATGGATCACATGGGTGTTGATCAAAGGGAAATTACAAAAACTAACAAAGAGGAATACCTGAAAAATGCTTGATTGATGATTGATGATGACCAAGGGAGCTATGGAGATCCACAAGAGCTGTAGACACACGAATAGAGTAATAGTACACCTCTCAGGGATTAAACTGCAAAAAACTCACTCTCTTTCTCTAATAATATCTTTAATCACTCAGACAAAGTAATCTCTAGGAAACCAGCTCTTCTAAATCTAACCAGAGAGGATCTCAGGTTGTAAATTTATAATTGGTGCCGACCGAGATAAAATCGCACCACTCGAGAAAAATTGGCACCGATCAGGGAAAAGACTTGAAAAATGAGAAAGATTCTCTAGAGAAAGGCTGGTTCCTATTCCTCTGTTCAGATGCACCAATGAAACGCAGAGGTTTACCCAAAAAAACCTAAACTAACTACCAAGGAGACAGGGAGAGAGAAATGTACATAAATAAACCTAAGCTAAGGGGGTGATGCACCGAGGAATGAAGAACATAAGCTTTGCAAAAATAAACACAGACCATATAGATGCAATACCACACCATGCACAGGTAACCGAAATGCAATGAGAGATCAAAATGACAACAATGAATACATGAGAGGATTTAAATTTAATCACAGACATATATATATTGCTCAAAGGGTCGATTCAATACATTGCAATGGCCAAAAGGCAACAATGGCATTACAGTCCATGTGGGAGGCTTGAAAACTCCACGAATTCTCTTGCAAGCAGGAGAGAAGGGAGGGGTTGCAAAACAAAAATGTCCAACACGTTAGAAAGAAGCCCCTCCTTACAATTTATAGGAAGAATGAGAGAGAAAAGAGAGAGGAAATCGAAACCTGCCCCAACCACCTCCAGAATGCACTTAACTCATCTCATCATGGCAGAAGCGGCGGATCCTGGTGAAACGGCGGGCTGCCTAACAGAAGCGGCAAACTGTCTGCTGCATTAAAGTTGTTCGTTGACGCATCACTTCTGTTTGTTATTCGCGCCAGAGGTGTTTCTTGATTTTCATCCTCCAAACTGAACCAAAACTCGAGATTGATCCTAGAATCATGTAGAGAATCTCATAAGCTTTCCGTTGATATAAAGAACGTGGAAATCCGAGCTCTGGATCAAAAGATATGGCGTCCCCGAAGATTTAGGGCACGCGAGCAGTGAAAACAGATTTTTTAAATTTCTTCCCGCGCTCTGCCACCTGGACGACACGTGGCACGTGCTGACTCACTGAGCAACTCTCTCTCCTCCACTTCTCGGTGGGTTCTCCTTTTGAAATTTCCTTGTGGGCCCTAACTGGGACACGTGGCATTATCCCATTGGTTCGGATCGGTGCTCGAAAACTCGCCCTTTGACTTTTTGACCTTTTCTCCTTGAGACACGTGTCATGATCTGATTGGCTCTCGGCCCTGCCGGCTCTTTCGCGCCCTTCGCGTCTTTTCATCCCGGATGTCCCAAATGCTTCGGACTCCTTGTGCTGATTTCACGCGAACCGGCCGGTTCGCGTCCATTTGTCCTAAATGTCCCATTTTGCTTTGGACTGTCTGGCCCTTTTTCACCCGGTTCGGCCGGTTCGCGCCTTTTTGTCCTAAATGTCCCATTTTGCTTTGGACTGTCTGGCCCTTTTCCGCCCGGTTCGGCCGGTTCGCGCCTTTTTGGCCCGCTTGTCCCACTGGCGTCCCTCTCAGCAGTTAGCCAATTTTCTCTCTTTCGACCGGATCGGCTTTTCGCGCCTGCCGCGTACTTTTGTCCCAGATGTCCCTGTTGCTACTTGGGCCGCCTGGAGGCTTTTCGGCCGATCCGCGCATTTCTGTCCCAAATGTCCCATTTGCTCCTAGGACTAGGACTTAGCCGATTTTCACGATTTTTCCCGGATCAACCTATTTGCCTTTCTGCAACTTTTGATGCATGTTATCGAAATTTACCCTGGGGGGGAAATTTTGACAACAGTTTTGACGACTCAGCGGGGTCACCTGCCTGCTAGGTAGAAGATCAGTGGCCTTTTAGCGATCCATTGGGCATGGAGTCATAAGCAGTAACCTGAAACAAGCCTGATACTGCAACTTCTTCTCCAGCAACACTCTGAATTGTAGAAAACAACCTGAGAGCAGCGAAACCTGTGCCAAAGCACTTAGGGAAATAGAAACCTAACTACAACAGGACAATGTGCATACGCACTTAGAGGAAATAAGAAAAATCTAGACTAATATCTACAAGGGTAAAACATTTCTCTTAGTAGCAATGTTTAAGATAGATTCCGTTAACCGGAATCGGAAGTTCCTCTCCATCCAATGCAGACAATTGGAAGGCATTACTATTTTTGCATCCCGTGACCATGTAGGGACCACTCCAGATGGCATCAAACTTGGAATGCCTTCCTAGTTTTTCCCGATCTGCATCCCATTTCAGAACTAGGTCCCCTTCCTGGAAGGTCCTTGCTCCTGCTCTTTTATCAAACCATCTTTTTACTAAGGCCTGATCCTTTTCAATCGTCTGAACTGCATGTTCTCTGATTTCTTCTAATTCCATCAATTCTGCATACCTGACCTCCATTGATTCGAACTCAGATAATTCAAACTACTTCATGAGCTCCAAGGCTGGCAATTCTAATGATATAGGCAATATTGCCTCCTTCCCATAGACCAACTTGTAGGGAGAATTACCTGTAGACCTCTTTGGTGTTATCCTGTCAACCCATAATGCTGATTTTAGCCTTGTATGCCATGTTCTTTGATTTTCATCCAGAGTCCTTCTGATGATTTTTAGCAAATTCTTGTTTGTGGACTCTGCCTGTCCATTACCCTGCGGGTAATAATTTGAAGAGGTGCTCAAATAGATTCCATTCTTGACAGCCCATTCTATAATTTTGAACCTATGAATGCTAATGCATTATCGATATGATGGTGGCGGCACACCGAACACAGTTACTATCCCTTCATAAAAGTCTAGTATGCTAGACTCACTTGCCTCTTTGAGCGCTCTTTGCCTCGGTCCACTTGGTGAAATAGTGCAGCCATTTGTAAGAATCCACTTGTGGCCTTGACTCGGGTGGGATTGATGACTCAATGAAGTCTAATCCCCATTGCATGAATGGATAATCTACTGAAATTGGATGAAGGGGGAGTGCTGCAAACCTTCCTTTCCCTGTGAAGAATGCACATTTCCTGCATTTCTTAACCCATGAGTAGCAATCATTGAATACAGTAGGCCAATAGTAACCAGCTTTCATGATTTTGAGAGCTGTTACTCGTGGGGTGAAATGGCCTCCTGCCTCCCCATCATGGAACTCTTGTAAGATCCTCTCAATCTGACCTGTCTCAATGCATCTCAATAGAACACCGTTGATGTCTTTTTTAAACAAAACACCATCAACAAGCACATAAGGAACTGCTTGTAATCTGAAGTACCTTCTTTTTGCTTTGCTCATTTCTGGAGGGCACATGCCCGTCTGTAGGAAATGTATCATATTCTGAGTCCAACAGGGAGTAGACACATCATCATTTTCTTGTTTTTGATCATCTTGTAATAGCAGGACAACGTCTTCTTCATCTTTTGGGCTGTCTGGTTGTTTGGAAGCGAGCTGCTCACACAAACCTTTGCCTCTTACCAGCTTGGTGATCTTGATCTCAATGTCATACTCCATGACACGGGTGATCCATCCTGCCCTTTTCTCATTCAAATCCTTGTTGAGGAGGAAGTCCTTAACCCCAGCATGTGAGACCAATAACTGGACCTTGTTGTTTGAGACTAAATGCTTGAATTTCTTCAAGCTTGATTCTTTGCAAGCACATGCTTTTCAATAAAAGTACCTCACTTCGCAGTCACCTAGGCTCTGGTGAAGAAAGCAATCGGCTGCTCATCATTATCTTTGTTACTGCTTTGTGCGAAATGGCGAAATAGTGTCATCACCTCCAAATGCATAGAGGATGAAATCCTTGGAAAAGTCTGGTTGATGAGAGTGGGTGCACAGGAGATGGCTTCTTTGATTGCTTCAAAACTCTCCTTGCCTTCTGCCGTCCACTTGAAAGCCATGCTTTTCTTTAACATTTTGGTGATGGGCTTGACAAGGGCTGCAAAATTTGGGACAAACCTCCGAACAAAGTTTATCCTTCCCAGGAAACTCTGAAGGGCCTTCTTGTGGCTTGGCAATGGTAGAGCTCTTATGGCTTCAACCCTCTCTGGATCGATTGCTAATCCTTCCTTGGAGACAATATGGCCAAGGAGTTTTCCCTCGTGAGCCAAGAATATGCATTTTTTGGGATTCAATGATACCCCAAATCTTCTACACCTCTGAAATACTTGCCTCAAATGACAGAGGTGATCCGCTGCATTTTTTGAGAATACAGTGATGTCGTCAAGATATATCAAAACTATTTTATTG
The DNA here is from genome assembly GCA_018340775.1 of Taxus wallichiana var. yunnanensis. NCBI lineage: Eukaryota > Viridiplantae > Streptophyta > Pinopsida > Cupressales > Taxaceae > Taxus > Taxus wallichiana. The sequence goes on from CM031243.1 coordinate 483,081,031, forward strand.
ATCAACCCCTTGAATGCCATATCCATTGCCCTTTGGAAGGTGGCTCCAGCATTTGATAGCCCAAATGGCATTTTCTTGTAGGCATAGGTCCCCCATTTGGTGGTGAAAGCCGTCTTGAATTGGTCATCTTCTTTCACCATCACCTGATTATACCCTGAGTAGCCATCTAGGAGAGAGAATCTCTCTGAACCGGATACTACTTGCAATATTTGTTCCATTGAAGGGAGCGGGTAATGGTCTTTGAGAGATGCCCTATTGAGGTCTCGGAAGTCCACACACAACCTGATTTCTCCACTCTTCTTCCTGACTGGAACCAAGTTCGCAACCCAGCTTGAGTGCTTGATAGGGAATATAATGTTTGCCTCGATTAGCTTGTTAAGCTCTTTCTTCATTAGAGGCTCAATGTGAGGGTTGACTGGTCTCCTTACTTTGCGGGCTTGGCATCTGGATCCAATTCTATGGTATGTTGTGCCAAATTTGGATCGAATCCTCTTAAGTCTTCATAGCTCCAAGCGAAGACATCTGGAAATTCTTGGCAAAGTTGTATGAAATCTGATTTCTCCTGTTCAGTGGCCACTTTGCCAATTTGAAGTGTTTTGCCTTCCCCAACCAGAATTGGCTCTGAATCCTCTCTCTTGACCTGTATATTAGCCTTTTCCTTACGAAACTGGTCGTTAGGGTCGAAGATAGACTCCAATGTTACCAACCCCTTAGGAAGCTTGTTTGTCAGCTGTACCACTTGATCTCCATACTGCTTTGCTCTAGCCTATCCTGATTCCTAGCTGAAAATTCAGCTTCTTCTTGTAAGAAATTGACGATCTGTTGATCGTTCTCAAACACCTGCCAGCTTGTGTTATTATCTGGAAGCTATGCGGCCTTCTGACCACATGGATGTGTGGCTGCGTTTTCTCTTGATGTTGTCACCACATCAAGCGTTGCTCAATGCTGCGAGCCTATCTGCGGCTTCATTTTCTTCACAGGTATGGACACAATGTTGAAAGCTTCGAAATCCTCAATGAGGTCCCATACCCTATTCTTGTAGCTCCTCAGCAAGTCGTTCTTTGTAGCATGTTGTCCCTTAACTTGGTTGACGATTAGCTCGCTATCTCCAAACACCTGCAAGTTCTTTATGCCCTTTTTCCTGGCCCAATGAAGTCCATGAATCAATGCTTCGTATTCAGCCGTGTTATTTGAACAAGAAAACTGGAAACGAAAAGCTGAATAATACTTGATGTCCTGTGGTGAAATCAACACTGCACCGCCTCCAGAACCTTGTCTGCTTCTCGAACCATCGAAGAATAATCTCCAGACTTTGTTTTCATCCTTTTGTTCAGGTTGAATGATGTCGGGGATGGGTGAATTTTCCTCGTGTATACAATACACGCCCAATTCAGATTCTTCAATTTCCTTGTATGGATCAAATTCATGACTTTTGTTTGCCCATTCATCCAAAGTTAAATCAGGAATTCCCTCGACCTTAGTACCTGTTTCTAGATCACTTGAACACTCCTCCTGATCAAAAGCTGAGCAATTTGCATTGATAGGGACCTGGTACATAAGGCTCAATATGGAAATTGGCAATTGGTTCTGACCTGATTGTTGCTTTGGCTCCATACCTCGTCCTAAAAATCATGTGTGACCAATCTGCAAGATAAATATCCACGATTTTCGCAGTGAAGTCTCTTGATAGACACAACGCAAAAAGTGGCGGAAGGTCAATCACGGACACATCTTGCACAAAAGCGTAACATTAGGACGGGGAATGTAGTGTTAGGCTTAACCCCTTGATGACTCCAGCAGTCCCTCTTTGCCGTTCCATCTAGGTTGTACTACTCCTTTCACCTTTGGCTCATATTTCAAACCAGTGATCCGCTATTTGCTTGGCATTCTTGAACTCGGCCCCTGAATCTAACATACAGTTGTGTACCAAGTGGTTTCCAACAATCAATGAAACATAGAATGGTGGAGGCTTCAAATTTTTCCTTGTCTGGTCCCCATCATGTTGTACTGCATTAGTGAGAACTTTCTCATGTCCCTGGTTTGATACATTCGTGGCAGACCAATTAGCCATTGCAGCTTGCAGTAAGTCTCGTTGTCCTGGGATCGCCAGTGATTCCCACATGGAAATGTTCACATGTGTCTTCTTCATTTGATCGATGATGTTGAAAGGGGATGAACTGTCTTTTTGCTGCCCCTTACTTGGTACAACCTTTTCTTGAACTTGAATGGGTGCATGTGTTGCTATAACAGGGACCTTGGGTTGATTTTGCAGGTTTGGAGCTGCGTTTGGTCTACTGACCCCTTGTTGTGTAAGAGTGGGTTGAGAAACAACTGGATTAGACGGTTGTCCCTCTTCTATGCTTCTCTTCTTTGACCGTGTATTGGCAGCCATGCCTTGAAAAGGCTGTTGGTTAACTCCACAGAAGTCTTCCGTTTGCCAATTTGCCAATGTGGTTTCTGTTGGAGGTCCTTCTTGTTGCTGTTGATTCTCCTCCTGGCTTGGATCTTGAGCAACACCAATGGTTTGCACCATCAAGGCCTGATTTAGTGCACCATTGAAACATGCTGACTGATTGTGAGGTAGATTGCAAGGGTAACACCAGTCGTACTCCTGTGCCATGTTATTTTGTGCTGGTACTAATGCCTTAGAGGCAGATATGGCATTTGGATTATAGGGCTGGAAAGGTCTATTAACAGGAGGCCTTGTTTGATTCATATTTGCAGCTGGATTAGGTGGTCTTTGAGGCTGATATGGCTGCCTATTAGGTTGAGCTTGAGGCTGATACGAAGGTCTAAAACCTTGAGCTTGCTGTCTCTTGAGTGTGACCAGCTCATTACCTAAATTTTGCAGTTGCTTCATGACTTCTTGAAGCTCATTTGGGGCACTTGGAGATGAAGTGGAAGCTTCATTTGAACTCTGATTCCTAGGAGTGGGAATAGGAGCTAAGACAGATGCTTGACTAGTACTTGGGCTCTCTAAACTTGGATATAATGGCATTGGAGGCCTAGGAGCTAGCTTGCCAGCTTGAATCAGACAATTTTCAGCTCTAATGGCAATACTATAAGCAGCAGGGATAGTTGTGCCTCCCATAGATTGAACCAACATAGAAATATCAGAATTTAAAGCTTTAAGGTAGTATAGAAAAGCACCTTCTGCTGTTGGCCTTGGCTTGCTCTTTGGAATTCTATCCCAAGATCTTTGAAATCTGAAGTTGAAGTCAGTTAGCTGCTCATTGGAAGCTCTCTTGATGGTTGTCAGCTGCTCCAAAAGAGACAAGTTGTCTCCCTTCTCTCCAAATTGATCATGAAGTGCAATACATAGCTGATTCCAGTTTGTGATAGAGCCAGCTCCAAGGCTCCTAAACCATTGCAATGCTTTCCCCTTGAATGAAGACGCCAGCAATTTGACAGCTACTTGCATCTCATTAATCTCATGGATTGCACAAATGTTAGCAATGTCCTTGACATGATCACCAGGAGTGGTCTGATTTTCTCCGATAAAAGTATGGAATGTTCTTGATCTTTGCCCTGGGATTGGATTTTGTGCATTGAGAGCAAGTGGGCTGCTGCCTGTGAAGTTGACATAGGGGTTCACTGGTTGCGCCATTCTGATTGGTCTTAAAACCCTTGTATATTGAAAGAAAGGCCGCTCAGGTGGAGGAGTTGAGAGAGTTCTGTTTGGTGGAGATGGAGACCTTTGAATCCTTCTTCCTCTTTGCCTTCTTCTTGGAGATAATTGCGGTATTCAAACAACACTTCTTCTTCTCCGACTCTTGACCTTGTGATTCTTCTCATAAGCTTTTAGGCTGTCTTTGCTGAAACCGAGTTGATTCTTCCCCTTGGAGTCGCGGATATGCAAATAATAGCTCTTTTTAAGCAAGAAAATTGCAGCAGATGCATATCAACTTTGCTGCAATAAAAATGAGACCTCTAGGTCCCACCGGGCGTGCCAAAACTGTTGATGCAAAATCACAGCACCCCTGGAGGCAGATCGAGTTTCTAGGTTGATCACTTAGGCATCCAGTGTGATTGCATAACATTGAATCCTTTCTCCAAGTGTGGGACTTGAAAAATGAGAAAAGATTCTCCAGAGAAAGGCTGGTTCCTATTCCTCTGTTCAGATGCACCAATGAAACGCAGAGGTTTACCCAAAAAACCTAAACTAACTACCAAGGAGACAGGGAGAGAGAAATGTACATAAATAAACCTAAGCTAAGGGGGTGATGCACCGAGGAATGAAGAACATAAGCTTTGCAAAAATAAACACAGACCATATAGATGCAATACCACACCATGCACAGGTAACCGAAATGCAATGAGAGATCAAAATGACAACAATGAATACATGAGAGGATTTAAATTTAATCACAGACATATATATTGCTCAAAGGATCGATTCAATACATTGCAATGGCCAAAAGGCAACAATGGCATTACAGTCCATGTGGGAGGCTTGAAAACTCCACGAATTCTCTTGCAAGCAGGAGAGAAGGGAGGGGTTGCAAAACAAAATGTCAACCTTAGAAAGAAGCCCCTCCTTACAATTTATAGGAAGAATGAGAGAGAAAAGAGAGAGGAAATCGAAACCTGCCCCAACCACCTCCAGAATGCACTTAACTCATCTCATCATGGCAGAAGTGGCGGATCCTGGCGAAACGGCGGGCTGCCTAACAGAAGCGGCGAACTGTCTGCTGCATTAAAGTTGTTCGTTGACGCATCACTTCTGTTTGTTATTCGCGCCAGAGGCGTTTCTTGATTTTCATCCTCCAAACTGAACCAAAACTCGAGATTGATCCCAGAATCATGTAGAGAATCTCATAAGCTTTCCGTTGATATAAAGAACGTGGAAATCCGAGCTCTGGATCAAAAGATATGGCAATCTGAAGATTTAGGGCACGGAACAGGCGAAAACAGATTTTTTAAATTTCTTCCCGCGCTCTGCCACCTGGACGACACGTGGCACGTGCTGACTCGCTGAGCAACTCTCTCTCCTCCACTTCTCGGTGGGTTCTCCTTTTGAAATTTCCTTGTGGGCCCTAACTGGGACACGTGGCATTATCCCATTGGTTCGGATCGGTGCTCGAAAACTCACCCTTTGACTTTTTGACCTTTTCTCCTTGAGACACGTGTCATGATCTGATTGGCTCTCGGCCCTGCCGGCTCTTTCGCCCTTCACGTCTTTTCATCCCGGATGTCCCAAATGCTTTGGACTCCTTGTGCTGATTTTCACGCGAACCGGCTTTGGGTATCGGTTCGCGTCCATTTTCCTAAATGTCCCATTTTGCTTTGGGTTTTTCTTTGGCCCTTTTTTCACCCGTTCGGCCGTTCGCGCCTTTTGTCCTAAATGTCCCATTTTTTCTTTGGGATCGGCTTTTCTTTGTCTGGCCCTTTTCACTTTTCGCGCCGGTTTTTGGGCCACCGGCTTGCCTTTTTGTCCCATTTGCCCAGCCCCTCTCGTGATTAGCCAATTTTCTCTCTTTCAACCTACTTGCGGATCGGCTTTTTCGTCGCGCCCACTGCGCGTACTTTATGTCCCAGGATGTCCCAAGTAAACCCTGCTTGCATCTTGGGCCGCTTTAGAGGCTTTTCGGCCCGATCCACGCATTTTCTGTCCCCCAATGTCCCATTTGCTCCTAGGACTAGGACTTAGCGATTTTCACGATTTTCCCGGATCAACCTATTTGCCTTTACTGTCATTCTTTTTGATGCATGTTATACCTTCATCATGCACACACACACCACTACTTGAATCTTAATTCCATTCCCGGATGCTCATTACATGCTTGAATCTCGTCAGGTTTAGTCGATTTGCAAATTACTCATTATCTTCAGCTCTTCTTCACACTTCTCAATTCTTTTCAAACTCGCAAGGTAACAAATGACGTTACAAACACTAAATTTTATCACATGTTTCAAAAATACCCTTCCTTAATTTCTCCACCTACCACCATATGTGGTACTAATTCCTCTTACACGTGTTTTGCGCTCTTTTTTATCGCACCCCAAAATCTCGCGCCTCAATATTTTTCACCTCAGTCAAAACTTTCTAGTGCGCTAACTACTTATCTATCACAGATCTCCTCTACCCAAGCTTCCTTAAAAAAATTATTTATCCAATGTGACCCCAACATACGTAGTCTCCAATCCTACAACCTCCTTACGTTATACTGAGCACTCATCGCCTTACGCGTGGTCTTAACTTTGAGAAATCCTCTTGAAATTTTTTTATCAATTTTAACAGCATGTCCCTTTTATGGTAACCTGCGAGTTTATTTATTTTCTATACCAGACTAACCTTATTTATCCTTCCCACACTAAGTTTATGCATGGTCCTCTTTGAATGAAAACACTTGAGTAATAATTAGCTTCCAGTGCGCAAGCGTGCTTATTACACAAAACACTAAACTAAATTTAAAAATCATAGCAACGATGAATGAAACACATATAAAGGGAATGCATTAAGGGGAACCTAATCTAGCTGGAAATACTACCTTATTACAAACATGAAGAATGCTTATTTATAGTAGGGCTTTAGCCTACTCCCATTGAAGTAATCAGGAAACCATTTTCCATTGAACTCCTCTAACGTGCAAACGCCTAAGTAAATTATCCGAGTGATAACATACGGTCCTAACCAATTCACCTTAAGCTTGCCTTTAGGGTGGCATAGAAACTTTGAATCATACATTAGTACCATATACCCAACTTCAAGTTTCTTGTGCCTTATGTGCCTATCATGTCATGCCTTCGCTTGGATTTTCTTGCTTCTGACTCCATCGTGCTATGGCGCGCCTCTCATCTAATTGTATCAACTTGTCAATTCTTTCTTCCAACACTTTCCCATCAACCAGGATATCTTGTGTGTGCATTATACAAAGAAGGTAACATGAATTCCATGGGAAGAACTGCTTCTGCGCTAAAAAAAACTGAAATGGTGTTTCCTTATTCAACCATTTGTAGGTTTTTCTATATGCCCAAAGTACAACATACACTTTTTCATCCCAATCTTTCCTTCCAACATCACAAAAAAATTTCAAATTTTTTCTCAACATCTTGTTGAAATCCTCAGCATTCCATTTTCTTAAAGGTGATAGGGTTTTGTCTTATGGTGTACAACCATAAATTCATCCAATAATATCCTAATGGTCTCATTAAGGAAATGAGTGCCCCTATCACTTGTCAAACTTAAAGGACATCCATACCTGGTAAGAATGTTTTCCCAGAAGAACCTTGTTGCTTGTAGCTAGCTTGTCTGTATAATCCTTTGTAGGTGCCACTTCCTCCAACCTTGTAATATAATAGGTATAAGTGATGATGTAGTGTGACCTAGTTCTATACGCACTAGGGAAATAGGACCCAAAAAGTCAATTTCCCACTTCTCAAAAGGTTCTGTGCTATTAATAAGCCTCAAATACATTTCATCTCTCTACCATAGTTTTCCAAGGCGCTGAAAGTGATCACATGCCTTACAATATTCTTTGTAATCCTTTTACAAGGTCTCCCATGATAAACTAGCTAATAAAATCTTGTGCGCGGTGGCGTCTCCTACATATTGTCCACCTATAATACCGCCATGAGCCTCCTCCATAATTTTCATTCCCTCATGCTCTAGTACACACCGACGCAAAACTTAATCCCGACCTAGTTTGTATAAGTCTCCACTGATAAACATGAAATGTGTGGCACGAATTGTAAGTTGTTTCTTTTCCAAGGCGTTCATTCCTTCATATGCCATACTTCTATGTAGGAAGACAAAAATATCCTCTAAATCTGAGGGAGAATCATTTAACCTATAAAATTATGCATCTGACATTGTATCTTCAATACTCTACGTGTGCTCTCATGATTGAATCCTTGATAAATGTTCTGGACCAGAACTACTTTTACCTGGCTTTACCACAAATGTAAAGTCAAACTCCTGGAATAATAAAACCCATCAGCATATGTGCCCCTGTAAAATGGGCTTGTTCACCAAGTATTTCAATGTCATGTGATCTGTATAGAAAAGGAAAAGATTTTCTAGCAAGCACTATCTAAACTTATGTAACATGTAGTTGTATAACTTTGTTCTGCTGAGAGTCAAATTTCTGCTAGCAAAGAAAATAGGATGATCCAAAATACCTTCTCCAGGCTGAGCTATAACTACAATAATGGCCATGTCAAAGGCATCCACATGTACATGAAAATGTATATTCCATGAAGGAAAACGCATAATAGGCACCCTAGTAAGCTTTCCTTTAGCACTTCGAATGTGCATTGCTGTGGTTCTCCCCAATAGAACTTGTCTTTACCTTTTAATAACTCCTCCAAGGGTGCAAAATATTATCATATCCTTTGATAAAAATTTGTAATACACTATGTGGCCCAAGAATCCTCACACCTCACTCTAACTAGTAGGCTCCTCCAAGCCAAAGATGACTGCAACCTTGGCTAGATCTACTAACAAACCCTCTTTGTGATAATATGTCCTAGCAGAGTCCCAAAAGGTGTATCAAATATGCACTTCTTAATATTTAAAGAGATGATAAACTACCTGCATCTCTCAAACATTAGCCTCAAATTGTCACAATGATCTTTCAAAATCCCATACATCATCTAGTCATCCAGGTAAACCTAAAATAACTTGTGAATAAAATCTGGAATGCTTAAACAACAATGCAGAAAAATACTATAGGCACGTTCTTCAATCAAAAGGCATCACTGTATATGAAAAAATCCCCATTCAGTTGTGAAAGTTTTTTTCTCTTGATCCTCTTTAGCAATCCTTACTTGATGATACCCAGAAAACCCATCTATAAAGGAGTAAATCTCACACCCTACAACGCCTTCCAATATTTCTTCAGTGAAAGGTGTAGGAAAAGGATCAATCACACATGCAGCATTCAGCTCCATGTAGTCCACATAAATCCTAATTCTTCCATCTTTATTTATACTGATTACCATAGGGCTAACCCACTCTGATTCCTCGATGGGCTCAATGATGCCAGATTTCAACATCTTGTCAATTTATTCTTTAACTTTTACATGCGTAGTTAGGGTTCATCCTGTAAGGTATCTTCCTAACTAGAGCGCGCACCTTCGTTTAACTTAATATTCATCTTACCCAAAGATTCATGCACTCCTTTCAAATCATGATAGCCCCTAGGAAACAGGTCCTAGAAATCACGTAGTAACTCAATTATCTTAGCCACTTTAGAATTAGACTAGTAGTCTCTAATGATGGCCTCCTTAGGTTCATCATCCATTCCAATGTTTAATTTATTTGTCTTCATAGGCTCATGGTAGGCGCACCTTCTCATCCACTATCTAAGACCTCACGTGTACCCTATGAATGATCTATGTCCAAGTTTTCCACTTCCTCATCATCCATCATGTAGACCATCTTTCCTTTTTCCTTCTCTAGAAAGCACATTCAAACTATTCTGCATATGTCTCTTCTACTTCTTCAAAGCGCGCTACTAGGTCTGACTCATCAAGTAACTCCTGAGTGAGTTATTCGGCTTTTTCACTATCTCCCATATTCAATCACTTCATAACTTGTAATTCCTCATTCACCAGAGAGGTCCAAAGGTGGAAAAATAGTCAAAAGTCTGGATAATACCTATAGTCAATTCTTGCCAATTTCTAGTCTCTCTATTTAGCTCGAATATACATACCATGCACAAGCGTAGCCTCACAATGTGATATAGTGTTTATGAACCCATAACAAAGGTGGTAAAGCTTCCTACCCCTCTGTCTCAGAGTCTCTCACACTGTTGAACGTGGTGCTGAATGAGATTATTACCATGATATTCACATATTTGAGTAGGTGTATTACTTCTGAGAAACCTTGCTGATAGGGAAATTCTCACTTCTCTCCATTCTATGAGGTTATCCCTATGAACCATCCACAAGCATTGCTATTTTACGCAAGGTATAGACTAACATGTTCCTTATTTCCACCTGATCTTTCCACTATAATCCATATCCTACAGAATACGTCGGGGTTTCCTTCGCCAATGTACCAAGGTACCTAGTTTTTCCTAACACATTGCCCTAACACATTGTGGCCTACTTATGCGCATGCAGCTACGCTTCCTAACCATACCACTTGTGCCCAATTTTCATAGGAAATACTTGTAGTATAAATGATGGACTATGCATCATATCAATAGAGAATTCTTCCTTAGATGGCTCAAGAACTTCTAGATCTCGAATGGTATGGACATAAATTCTATTCAGTCTTCGTCACTTAAAGGCTCAACATAAGGTGCAGATTTTCCATTTGTAAAAGGATAATAACTTGTTCCTCCTTGTTCTCAAAACTGATATATCCCTTATTGAAATGTAGATAAGAATTATTTGCATAGCACCAAGGGCGCCCAAGTAGAGTTGGGAAGCTATCCACTTTCTGCAAGTGCCAAAACTCAAAATCCCTAGTGAACGTGGCCCCTATATATTAATTGATGCATCCTTCAAGACTCTAATTGGCGTGGCCTTAGTCTAGTTTTCCATAAATAGTACATTAGAAGATGGCTACAAGGGAGGTTTGCCCATCTAAACCCATGCATCTAAAGCAAGCACATTCACTTATGCGCCTATTTCAATCAAAATATTACTCAAAATCCAACCATCCACAACAACATTTAGAGTGATATCCTTGTCAAAATCCAAGCTATGAGGAGGGAGATTAGCATGTAGAATCTTCCATCCATTCTCAATACCAATGCAGAGTGTTTTCCTTCAACCAACTCCCTAATAATGGAATAATGTTTTCCTAACGTAGCATCTTGCATAATTCTTTCAGATCATCAACATCCGATTAGAGAATGTCAGTTGCCTTCTTCTATTCAACCTTCAGTGACTGTTCCTTTAAACATTGTATCTCACCTGCAGATTTCTGAGTACCTCCATGGTTTCTTGATAAACCTCCTTCTGATGTGTAGGGTCTGGATACTTTGCATGAAAAACCTCCTCCTTAGTAATGGTAGGATTTTTTTGCAACGTTTCTCTAGCGCGTGCATCCTCATCGTGTGTAGTAATCTTCCTAGGTACCATATCAGGATCCGGTGCTAACTTTGGCATCCATTGGTCTTCCACGACATGCTCTACTCTAACCATCCTTGTGCCCTTGTTTTCCTATTTATTTTTCTTGCTCAGATGTTCATATAAATCAGGGAACTCTTCATGGTTATGATTCTTTTCACAAAAAATAACAACTAACGTTATGAGGACACTCACATCTGTAATGGTCAGGAGATCTACACGTATAACATGTTCCATGAGGGAACTCACCTCGTCCACCACCGTGGCCTCGGCCTCTAAATCCACCATGGTATCCTTGACCTCTACCATGGCCTCCCTCAAAGCGCCCTTGAGTATGACCTTGATCGTGTTTCTCACTTTTAGCCTTAGAGTTATTTGTAACTCCAGTCTATCATACAACAATATCAATGACATCATGGATCTGATCAATCAACCTACAATATTCAGTATTATGGGTTATGGACCACAAAAATTTTACAGTAGCAGGACGCATTCTTACTTATCACGCGTTGCAACAATGGGCAACAAATTGCATCATGTTCTAAATGACATATCTCACAATCCAACAATATGGAGTGCACCGGTCTACGAGGAAAACTATCCTTAGTATGCCCCTCTACTTCACAATATTTACACTAATTTCCACTTTGCACATCTCATGCACTGAATTGAATGATAATTTCTCCAACTACTTTTCCATTGCTGCAATATGAGATTCCAAGAATGGGCTAACTCCAATATTTATGCTTCCATTCGTCTCAACGCATAGAGTTACTTCAAGTTCCTCACGTGGATCTATATACATCTTATGAGAGAGCACCCTCCTAAAAGGCATGATCAGGCCTCTAACAAACCACTGTGCATTCTTACTTGCATGGATATCATAAGATAATTTAGATAGAAGTGTTTTGAAACAAACATCATATTCCTGAACACTCTCAGTAATGCCCTGCTTGATATCCTTGGGCGCGCTTATACTTTTCTACTCGAACTCAGGGATATAAAATTAATTGAGGAAAGCATCTAACAATGCTTTATAATCCACACAAGTCTTGCCAGGGTCAAACTTCCTATACCATTTGTGTACACGTCCTGTAATGTAGTTGCAAACTAATTTTCCTTGCACTCTGAAGTTGTAATCCTTTTCATGTGTCACAGTATCACACATATGCACATGCTCAACAATATCTTCTATGTCATTATAATCCGGAAGACAAAGTGAAATCTCCATGTAAATATTATTGGGTTGGTGAGGAACGTTCCCACCGGATCTGAGAAACCTGCTCCTCTTGAACCTCCCCACCTGATATAATAGGAATTGAACTAGAGTACGTACTTCCTTGTGTTCCAAAATTGGTGCTAAACTGAACTCCTACAGTATGTGAATTTTTACTACTCCCAGATGTGAGTCCCAAGTTCTGCGTTCCTATGTTTCGCACCATGACACTCCTGAAAAGATGCCTCCAACCGGACCTCCAAATAACAAGGAAGAAGTATGCTTGACCATAAATGTACTTGCTATTTGATTTACTCCTGAAATTTCTGATAAGTGAACTTTACCTCTTACTACTCTACTACCCAAACTAGTTTGTTGATTACTTATTGTAGTATAAAATGGAAAACCAAGCGCAAGCACTAGGTCACTAGGTAGATGTAGATGCACACCCATGGGCCATGTCGTCTCTACTGCACGCTCTCATAAGAGTTTAGGAGGGTTCCCTATCATGATTTCCCAAATGGAGGAGTTCCAGATGCTCTAGCTCCACGTCCTTTGTGTGAGCTCCAAATCCTTCATGAGCCATCTCTCTCCACAACACCATCTATTCTGTAACATTGTGTTACTTCTCTAAATCCCTCTCGCATGCCTCATTATACTTAAGCCGCCTTTCTTCTCTTTTCCTTTCTACCACTAGGTCTTTCATCTTTCACCACACCTACTCCTCCCCCATGCATGGTGGGGTTTAGTTAGTCATTAACTTCTCTTCCAAATTCAAGGTTACCTTCAATTATCTTAAGCGCCGGTGGAATTTTATGCATATATGATCCCCTAGGATACCGTAAAAACTAAAACTCAGCTACCTCCAGAAAGAGTAAGTAGAAATTACGTACTCTAAAATATAGTTATTCAAAACACCAAGGAACCACGTATCCACAACACGCGTCCAAATTAGATTAGCATCATAAAGGGCCTAAAATTATTCTTGCATCTAGAAAAGTGTACGAAACCTCCAATTCCTTTTAGATGCATAAGAAACTAGCCACTCATATAGTTCTATGGGAAAGATAGCAAAAAAGTTATCATATAAGCATTCATATAGATTCTACTCAACCCACGTATGTACGTTAAACTCAGATCCAGTGTTGAACCTCCGAGTGTATTCTTATTCCAGATATACTATCCACTCCTCAACACTTGCTAAGGTCAACCAGTACGTCTTCATCATGCAACATCCTGAAAAACAGTGAGAAAGAGGTCTCGGAAATAGAACCAATGATGTAACCTAAAATTCACTTGTAAATAACCCAAGCGCGTTAGCACATCGCACAACCTCGATGAGAGCTTGCTTGAAGAACAAAAAATGCAACATGTCCCTCTTTAGAGTTTCTTGTATAGAATGTTGGCATGATGGTGCATATACATATGTTCAGATTCATGACAGATAGTAAACAATCCATAGTGCATAACCCAGATCTAGGTCTAGAGTATATGAAATTTAGACTAAACAATGACTATAATAATTTTTACCATGCAAGAACTAGATTCAATCATGTCCAACACCATTATCTAGCCAATATGATCCATCATATTAAATACTAGAAAAACACAAAAGCTTCATACATTATAGAAGTATCTTCATGAGTCATGCATGCGACATAACTAGCAACATAACTCTACAATAATTAGCACTCACTAAACTTTGTAAATAAATACATACATACATACATACATACATACATATATATATATATATATATATATATATATATATATATATATATAGGGGTGGGGACTTTCCCTTCACCACCCATGCACTTTTTCAAAATAGGCTACATGCTAATAATTTCCATGCACCTTTACAAAACATGCAAGTATTCTAACAATAGACTTCTTATAGTTATCTCCGAGTAGAAATCTTATTATTAGACTAAACTATGCATGGCACTCAAATTGATGCTTGTTCCCAAAATACCCTTGCGTGAACCGTAAGTCTTCATGCTTTTGTGTGCTCAACACGCTAACTCCAAAAATAGCCTTCACAAAAAAAGTGGCTAAGTCCTGATCCTGGGCACTTCAACCTTACCGTGGCATTGCACGCTCTTCTCGTGCCCTACATTCGCGCGCCCAACACTTAGGCTATTCTTGTCTATCCAACATTACCCCACTCAAAAATGGATTGCCACCCTGGTAATGGGTAATTACCTTGTTACTCCAAAGAATATGGAATAAAATAATGAATGAAATAATAAGAATAAAGAATATGCTAAGTCTTCCTATTTTACACCCTTTTCTTCTTCTGGTAGAATGAATTATGGATATTCGCTTTGAATATAACCTTCAAACTCATACCAAACCTTTAGTGTTATATTTTTTTATCAAGGATATCCATAACTACACCATATAACTCATCTAGATTCATGTTTCCCCCTTTCACTCTTCAAAATTATGAGTATGTTTCCCATACCTGAGACCATCCCTTCCATGAGATCCATATTTGTGGCAATGAGATTCCCAATGATCTTGATTCGGTCCATGTGTTTCTTTCTTGTACCATCCAGCACATCACACTTTTTCTCTACTAGTGTAATGCATTTGTTGCACCCCGAGTGTTTCATCCTTTGCTACCTACAGAACTTCATTTTCCTCTTCTTTTGTTCTCGCATGTACCATGTTATCAAGTGTTGTACACATGGCCAATATTGAATCCACCTTCTTCATTTCATCCTTTAAGGCTTGTAAAACAACCTCATAGCTGGATATTTTCCTTGCAATTGAATCCTTGGCCCTTGATGCTTTCTCTGCAACATACTTTGGTTTAGGTAGGTGAACTAATTTGTCCTCTAGAAGAAAACAAATTATTGTGCGTAGATAATACAGTTCCAAGTTAAAATCCCTTGGCATCTTTTTCTTAAAATCAGGCCTTCTCTACAAGATCTCATCAACAATCTTCTTGGCCATCTTCTTGACATTATGTGCCTCAGCCATTTCCTTATCCCGCTCCTGGGTGAATCACTTGATTTCTGTGTCCTTATCCTTCTTATCCACCAGGAGCACTTGTATAGTCACTTCCTTATCAATATTTCGGTGCGCTACCTCTGTGGACAGTTTAACAAGTGCATTACTCACTTGTTCATCTGAGAACTATGTGGGATTAATGGTCATATGGCAGGTATGTGGCACCTTCCTCATTTTATTCGAGCTACATGCTTCCTCGCAGATATCAAAATTAGGCTCATCCATGTGAATCTGCATACTCCATGATAATTTCTTGCGAGTATGCATATTTTCCATCTTTGGGTCCATCCAATCCTATCCATATAACTATGTATTGGACATGGTACTTTGAAAGTGGGTGTGATTAATATTTGTCTGGTCATCCAAGTTGCCCAGATTTTGAGTTCCTACTACCTCTTCATCCTTCTGATGACCTATATTCTCCCCAAGTCCTTGTGAGGAGGCATGCCTTCTCCATGATGTTATTCAACACCAACTTCCTGTTTATCTACACCACCCACATTCTGGTTTACTTCCTCTTCTTTCTTTTCTTCTTCAGGTGTGAGGTGTTTTAGGACTTTTGTGTCTCCACTGGCACTGCTTTCCCCTTTTCTGAGTGTTACTCATGACACTCACACTTTTGTCAATGGTTTCATACACAAATTGGTCCCCAATATCTTCATCCTCTTATATTTCAACACTAGGGGTGGCCTCCTTTTCCGACACTCTTTGCTAAGGGAACTCTTCCTCCTCACTATCATTTACTTGAACATATATTCTACACTTTCTCCTCTCGTCCTCCTCATTATTTACAGGAGTAACTCACGAGAGATCTCATCACTTTGGATGTGAAGTACCTACGCCAATGTCTCTAGATGTGTGCCTTTTCTGTAGGACTCTCCTTGTATGATCCATTCCAGCATGGTTGTCTTATTTTCATCCTACTCCGGTCATTCTCTAACCCTATAGGCACTTGATCTTCTAAGTAGGGGTGCATATGCAACTTGCCTTGATGTTCCCATTGTCTTCCCCTTCTTTGGAGGTCCTGGAAGTGTCATATCCGCACCCTTTATTACCTTTCCATACTTGAACCTTGGCCTTAGATAGATATACATGCACGTTGGTTCAATTTTTCCTATGACCAAACTCTCCGACAAGATGTCCACATTGTCAGATTCCATTTTTTCAACATAGGCCTCTTTCCCTGGCCATACATAAGTCTTGCGTAGAATGTGAATATTTGCATCTACTTTATCCATATCAAGCTAAATTTTGCACACGTTGTGGATCCTGTTCATAGAATATTTTAAGTACCTTACGGTAAAGGTGAATGACAAATTACACTAAGGGATTTTCTCACCCGACTTCATGTGGAAGCGCCCCAAGATGAAATGCTAGTAGACTGCAATTTAACTTCTCCATCCAGTACTTTGGGTAGTTTGCATGGAATGTGCCATTCTCCTTGAAATTCCCTACGTAGCCTCCTAAACCATTTCTCCAGCGCTCCTTATACGCGTTAGAAATAGTTCCACGTAGAGTATATTTTACAAATTTATTTGTTGGGGATTTTTTTTCTGAATGGAACTCCCAGATGTTTTCCTCTTGATGCATCGGGTATGCCAATTTCATTAACTACTGATTAATAATAGGACAAAGGTGACCAAATTTATCTTCTCACCTTTAACTTCCTGGACACGGGCCTCATTCACTAGGCTCTCCGCAATGTACCCCATAATGTTATAGTGTGTTTTTTTCAATCTTGTGTGCTCTATGCAACTAGCGCATATTTACCTCATTCCACCACTCACTGGCACCCAAATTGCTTCCTGCTAGGCATGCCACAACTCTAGTGGCCATGTCTACAATGTTTGTCACTTTAAAGGCTTGACCCCCTTCTTATACTAATGTAAAGTTGTTGTCGAATCAATGTCCTCATCATCGATAAATCAATAGCAAGTTTTGAGCTTGAGTCGTGCAACCCTGTCACCTTCCCAATCATCTTGGTGGTGATCCACATTCTCCTGTCCATGAAGTAGAAAAATTCCTCATGCATGTGTGACATGAGCCATTGATATAGTTTCTCGGGCTTCCCAAAATAGAGTAATTTAAGGATCTTCTTGACCCCCACACTGTTGAGTAACTTCTTCATAGTCTCTTCCAAAACCCTAGTGTCATCTGCCAACCACTTGTTAGTTTTCCTGTAGACTTCTACTACAATTTCCTTTAGTAAATTATCAGTTTGGTGGTTCATATTAGAAATCCTACACTGTGTTATTTTCATCTCCCATTACCACCCCTCAATCACCTTTTCTATGTAAAGCATTTCAATCAGCCATTCTTTTGTTGGGTCTTCAACCTCCTTCTCTACGACTGGAGCCTTCTATGTTGCCATTGCTCCTTTTTATCCCGCAAGTGCAAATGAAACCCTAGCTACTACAAACCCAAGTCATACCTAAACCCCCTTCATCATGCACACACACCACTTGCTCACATATTACTTCCATTCCTGGATGCTCAACAATGTGCTTCAAATCTCGTTAGGTTTAGTCGATCTACAGAGTGCTCATCATCTTCACTCTTTTTCACACTTATCAATTCTCTTCAAACTCGCAAGGTAACAAATGATGTTACAAATGTCAGATTTAATCACAAGTTTCAAAAATACCCTTCCTTAATTACTCCACCTACCACCATAAGCGGTATTAATTCTTCTTGCGTGTGTTTTTGCACTCCTTTTTCTTGCATCCCAAACTCTCATGCCTCAATCTTTTGTGACTCAATATTTTGCACCTCGGTTATAACTTTACAGCACGCTAACTACTTATCTATAACATATCTCCTCTACCCATTCTTCTTTACACCGAAGTATTTATCCAATTTGACCCCAACATACATAGTCTCCAATTCGTAACTCCTTGCTTGCATTATATTGAGCACTCATTTCCTTACGCATGGTATTTACTTTAAGCAATCCTCTTGAAGTTTTCATCAATTTTGACAGCTTGTTCCTTTTATGGTCACCCTTGAGTTTGTTTCTTTTTTGTACCAAACTAATGTTCTATATCCACCCCACACGAAGGGTATGAGCGGTCCTCTACACATGAAAACACATGAGTAATAATCAGCTTCCGACACACAAGTGCGCTTATTACACAAAACACTGAACAAAATTGAAAAATCTTAGCAACGATGAATGAAACACATAAAAAGGGAATGCATTAAGGGGAACCTAATCTAGCTTACAATATTGCCTTATTATAAACACCAAGAAGGCTTATTTATAATAGGGCTTCAGCCTACTCCCATTAAAGCAGCCAGGTAACTTTTTCCACGAAGTGCCTCTAAATGGTAAGCTTGTGATTTAATTATCTAAGTGATAACATACGGTCCCAACCAATGGACCTTAAACTTGCGTGGGTGGTGTAGAAAATTTTAATCATAGAAGTACCATCTTCCCAAATTCAAGATTCTTTCTCCTTATGTGTATGACATGTCATGCCTTCTACATGGATTTTTCTTTCTTACGACTCCATCGTCTTGCATGACACGCCTCTCATCCAATTGTATCAACTTGTCAATTCTTTCTTCTAATGATTTCCCATCAGCCAAACCTCCTACTGTTGTTGTTGTCCTCTCAAAATTCTCCCTCTTTTGAGAAGTTCAAAATTGATTTTTTTGAGTTAATGCCTTTTCTGTTGTTCTGGTAAAGGGAAAAGTCGAGAAGTTGAAAAAAACTGCGTCTTTTGAGTCATTTTGTGTAATTTACGGGTCTGTCGGACATTTTTGTCCCAGATGTCCCAAGTTCATTCGGGCTCCCTGTTCGCCGATCGACCGCTTTACCTAAAAATTTGTTTTCTTGTGGGCCCGTCGGAACTTTTTGTTCCAAATGTCCCAAGTCACTCGGGCTCGCTATTCACCTTTCGCCCACGTCGGCCGCATCGCGCACTTCACATACTTTCGTCCCTCATGTCCCATAAACATTTGTGCATTACTGTCTGCATCCCCGCATCGGCCGAATCACTCTTTCACATCCCACGTGTCCCAAATGAACCAAAGGCCATCTGGGCTAATTTTTCCTGCTCTTCCCGAATATCTTGCTTTTCAAGTTGGTAGATGCATATTTAATGCACATTTATTATATTTCTCTCTCCTAAATGGCTATTTAATAAGCTCTTCCCCTACGCATTTTTACACACTTGCTTTCTTGCTATCAATTGCTCATACCCTCACAATCAGAATTTCTATGCATGTACCTGATTCCCCTGCAATTCCATCAAGAGTTCAGACTGTGACTTTGTTTTTCAAATCACTATCAACATGAAGATTAAATTCCAAGGTCAGGAGCAAGTTTCACACTCGAGTTTTCATTCTGATATAGGGGATAGTGAAGTTCACCACCTGGACTTTGGAGATTTCGGACTAGGATGACAGACTCAAACCCCTCTCCTATGGCACAAATGATTCACGATAGTGGCTTGGCATTCACCGCTGGTTTCCCAATCTCAATGCAATGTGCAGATACGGTACTCACCTGCGGTACTCATTTCAATCCCAACTCAAGTGAACTAATGAATGTGCATGGAGAGCTCATTGCCAAGCTTGATGTTGCCACCATTGGCACTACCCTAAGGATTCCTAAAATGGACAATTCTATAGTAATCTCTCAGAACCAAGCATAGGCCCTCTTCGACTAGGACAATGAAAAATACAAGGTGAGGGTGGCGAAGTCTTGGCTTAAAAACCCTAAAAGGGGTGTCCCATCTATCCAAAGCTCTATTTCATGCCAATTTTAATGAGGAGTTGTCAGATTTTATAATCCTACTAGCTCGGGTCATGGGCTTACCCTCTACCAATGAGTTCCATTTCTGGATGTGCCCACTTATCAACATGGTGTGCGAAGGAACTCAGAATATCAACTAGGTAGAAATCATCAGCATGAACCTAGTAGAGCAGTTGCAATGTACAACAAACAAATAAGTTTTACATGACTTCATATCTGATGTATACCCTAGCAACATCAAGGCAATGGTTTGGATTCACATACATTGATGCTCATAAAGGTGACCCTATATATGCTTACTTGTCCTCAATTCACCCTGGACACTAGCAATCGCAACTTTAGGAGGGTGAATGATGCTTTCACCATGTACATTGTAAGACTTCTGGAGAGCGACACGGTGAGGAGGTTCTCTGATGAAGCCATGAACCTAATATCAAAGTACGGTGCCTACTTCATCCAGTTCAGAAAATTCTCCTATATCAGGCTTGTAGGCTATGAGAGCACCCCTCTCAAGCTTCCTATGTTCTATAACGATAAAATGGCCTTGATCGAGATATGTAGGCAATTGGAAAAGTTACACAGAACCTGCAGGGATAAGAAAATCACTGGCCTGCACTTCCCTATATCTTTGGGAAACTACACCTGCAAGATGGCTCTAGATGCACAGAACATAGAGAGAGCCCTGGCCCCCATCACTGTCCATTTCTTTAGGCTAAGAACTTGTTTTGAATTGAAGAAATTTATTAAGCAAAACCTCATAATCAATTACCATGATAGGGTAGACACGAGAAGACTATTGGGCTAAGCTGTGTCTTTGATGATTTTGAGGCAAGGAGGTGGCGTTATGGCTGGTTTTCTCTCAAACTGATTCAAGAGCTTAACTTGTACCAAGTTCCTGAAGGGCTTCAGGATGAAAATTCCGACCTATTTTCATATGAATATGACAACTTAATCAAACACACTCCCTTGGAGGATTTGGATTGGTTCAAAAAGGAGAAGGATGATCTAGCTGAAATCTTAGCCCCTGTCCTAGTAAGAACCAAAATCTGGTTTGACAGGAGAGTTCGTGAGCTTAGAAGGCATTCAGGAGAATCCTCCTCCAAGGATACTTCAACACCAAGAAAGGAGGCATTGACACCCAGTTCAGAAGCACCTGTACAGACCCCTCCTGCCTCGTCAACTAAAGGTCCTACATCCTCCACTCCTTCCTCATCCACCCAAGTATATCAGAAGAAAATCAAAGAAGTCAAGAAGGAGCCTGTTGAAGAAGATCCCCTGATGAAGCATTCAGAATTTCCCTCAGGACTAGAGAACATCATTGTTCTCAGTGAAAGTGAGGAGAGTGAAGTGCCAGTCTCTATAAGCGCTCCAGAAGCCCCAACGGATAAAGAAAAAGAAGTTCAAAGCACTGAGCTTCCGAGCACCATTGACTCCTCTATACCAGAAGCCCCGAGTGCCCCACTCATATCTCAACTAGAGGCAACAGCAGTGCACACTCTGAGTGCCATGAGTTCTCTTTCTCTTGGTCCTCTTGCCCCACCTTCTTCTTCCTCCTCTTCTTTTGCATGGGTATAGCCTTTCATTGATAGTAGGAAGAGAAAGTCTTCCTCTCGAATCTCGGGACCCAATTTTGATGTTGTGGTGGCCTTATTGGGTACTACCCCTCCTACTCCTACCAAGAAGGCCAGGACCACCTCATGAATAGTATCCAATGCTCAGGGCTAGTAATTCCTGGAGATAGCCAAGCCCAAGGTTGACAAGCTAGAATAAGATTTGCAGGCATCTGATCTAGAGCTCTCAAGGATCCCCATGGGAGAGTCCACCCCTGAAGGTGAGATTCACAATCTTCAAGAAATCAGTCACCAGGGTCATTGGGAGGGTGGAAAAAGGGAAACAAACTATAGAGCAGCTGGAAGAGCAGGCTCAGGTTCTTGCAGGTTTCATCAAGTCACTGCTTTGTCCAAAGATAAAGTTTTAGACCCTACCCCACTGACTACTCTTCCACCACCTATGATCCTCAGCCAAGATGAAGTCCAGAGTATCAAAGATATACACAAGTATTCCATCTATGGAAGGGATATGGAGGCCATGGTGGATGATATGCTCATTGCAGGGTTGAATTTCATTAGTGAAGCCTTCAAACTCAATGAGAAGGTAAATAATCTACAACAGAAACTATCCTCCACCATTGGAAATATAGATAAAGAGCTCAAACTCTGGAGCAGCTGTATAGTAGACCTTCACCTTATGGGACAGGCTGATGAAAATATTTTAATGGCAAGCAAGGTCTTCGATGATGCAAAAGATAACTTGTCAAAATCATGGGTATATAGTGTGGAATGGAAAATCAAGGTGCTAGAGGAAGCTTTGGGAGAATTGAGAAATAGTTGGCAGAAGGGTGAGGCCTTCAAGACTTTGGTAGTATCTGCTTTCAAGGATATACATTGCCACCTCCATGATGAGACCTCTAGTGTGCCCCTCTCCTTGCAAGAAATCAAAGCTCAATTCAGAGCTTTTGTCAAAGATAATTTGTTCAAAGAGGATTCTGTCACCAAGGAAAAGATGAAGGAAATCTGCTCTCTCCAGTCTGCTATTGAAGAAGCAAATAAAGATTATCATACACACGTCGAATTCGACAAAGAGATGGAGAAGTGCCTTGGATTTTGGACCCAGTCCACTACCAACACATTGGTCCCATGTGGCAGAGACATAGCAGAGGTGTTAAAAAGGTTTAGACAGCGGATCCTCAAATCAGTGGGCCCTTCTCAATCATGAACACTTGTCTTCTCCTCCTGAATTTTCTCCCTTCTTTCTTTCCTCATCTCGGATTTATTGTAATTAGTTGGGGTTTTGCGTTAAGCAGCCCTTTAACTAAACATTATTTAAAAAGGTAGTTACCAAGAGTAACTGATTTGTAAAACTATATAGTGGCCTCTCTTCGCCATTTTGAGAGGGGGAACTTGGCTTATTTTTGAAAGTGTAAGAAATAGTAAAGCAATCAATACAAAAGGATCTTCTTTCTTTGTCCATCTGATTCTTTTATTTGCAAGCTATCTGTTGAATGTTGTTAGATCATTTGTCTGCATTATGCCAAGAAGCTTTGTATTCTTGTAGATGTTATTTATGGAACTGTGTGTCTTTTCAAATGCATCTCATTAATTCGAGTACAAATGGTCTTATTCCAATTCGTTATATTCTGGCACGCATAAGGAATTATTTTTTCATCTATAATTCTGGAGAATGCTTTTCTACTGCTCATTTCCACGTCTTCATTCCTCTGTACTTTTGTGATTGATGATCTATTAAAAATGCTTTCATGATATCCAAGTTCCGCGGTAAAACTATGCTTTGTACATATGTAAATAAGTTTTGCTTTTGAATAAGGGAACCTCTCCCACTAAAGAGGAGGGACTTCTTGTCCCCTGACTGTTGTTCTTCTTGAAGTCCTTTTTGATGACCAACATATGCACAAGACGCAAAGAAGGTAACATGAATTTCATGGGAAGAACTGCTTCTACGCCAAACACCAATTGAAATGGTGTTGCCTTATTCAACCTTTTTTAGGTTGTTCTATATGCCCAAAGTAGAGAAGATACTTTTTCATCACGAGTCTTTTCTTCTAACATCACATTTTTGTCAAAGTTTGGCTCAATATCTTATTGAAAGCCTCAGCAGTCCCATTTTCTTGAGGGTGATAGGGTGTTGTCTTATGGTGTGCAACCATAAATTCATCCAATAATATCCTAATGGTCTCATTAAGAAAATGAGTTCCCTATCTCTTATCAAACTTAAAGGACATCCATACCTAGTAAGAATATTTTCCCACAAGAATCTTGTAGCTTTGTAGCTATTGTATAATGCTTTGTAGGTGCCACTTCTTGGCTTGGACCACTAACTAGTTGGAGCTCTCACAAATCAATTTCATTATTATAATGAAGGTAGGATTTTATTTCTTTGAAATTGACATGGTCATCATTTAGTGAAAGAAAATTTTGTTTCCTTTTCTTTTACTCATGAACGAGCTATTAAAGTTTGTGCCTCTTCATCTTGATTAAAGATGACCTTCTTGTGCATTCTCCTTTCATACGGATGTTGTCATTTCTTTCTAGAACTAGCTCATGGTGATTTTGGGCTTCTTAATTTCTATTTTCCTATGTAAGAGCTCGTGGCATCATTTTTTGAAATTGGGGATCTTCATTTGATAATGAAAATTCTGAAACCCTTGTGGATATTTTCTTTTATTACATGTTTTTGGTCTGGTAAGATCTTCACTTCTAGGAAGTTGCTTTCGAGCTTTGAATTTTATTCGATGATTTTTGAAGCTCTGAACTTGATGATTTTCAAGGGTTGTTTATCTCAACCCCAACTGGTAAGTCTTGGTTTCATTCTTAGAGTTCTTTACATATGGAATTTTTTCCCATCTGTATGTGTATACTATCAAACTGTGACACATAATCATTTTCTTTGTGATGGATGTTTGCACATATCTAGGTTTTGTTTGCAACGGATGTGAACTATCTTCCTCTTAATATGCCATTAATGAGGATGACCCAGACTTGGGTGTTGTGTAAACAAAATTTAATTTCCTCACTAAGGATCAATACTTGCATATTATGTAAAAACACAATGGAGGTGTTTCATCAATGCTCTTGTTAAAACCCAACTTTCATTACTTTTTGATTTTCAGGTTTTTGGAAAATTGGTGCTTCCTTTCTTGTGAACTATACTTGACGTCTTTAAAAATGATCATTTGCAAACAAATGTATAAATGAATCAATCTTTTTTTAATTTCAGAAACTTTTCTCCATCTCCGTAAACAATTAAGAGTTGGAGAAACTATTTTTCAATTTCATGAATACACTCCTTCAGCTTCTTGAGGGATGCATGTTTGTAATACAACTTTATCTTGTCATGATTTGAAACTACTTTTAACACCTTTTCCTTTTCTTGCATGCATGATCTATCTATTTGTGAACAAGTTGGAGAAATGTATCTCTTCTATAAATGCATGATCAAGTTGTATTTGATATGCCCATAATAAGGAAATATCAACATTTTCTAACTGTATCCTTTAATAGATCTATATCTTGCTTTTTATCTACCATTTTGTGATGAAGTTTCACCGGAATCATGATTTGAAATTTTTTACTCCTTTTCATATGTATATATCATCATTATATGGCTATGGTGTTCACATTTTCACCCAATAATGACTAAACCGTGTTTGATAGTAGTAACTTGTAACACCCTAAACTGTTTTTACTTCCTCCCGAGCATTCAACTTTGTTGATATATGATTTCTTCTGTATAAGGACATGTTCCTTTGGTTTGTGAAGTCATGCTTGATATGGATTGTATCTTCTTTGCTCTTGAAGATCTTTGACTGAGCCAGAATATGCTTGGACTCTTTTGTTTCTTTCATTCTTCACACTTGAGTTCAATTTGATTTCTGGATGAATTGTGGATTTATCCATCTTTATGACTCAGCCTTGGATCAGTTGCATTGATCCAAGGGATGTTTTAAGCTTATTCAGGATGAACAAAATTTATTGACCTTACGAAAGTTACAAGGTCTGAATGAGTTGAATGATCAATCCCTGGAGTTTGACTCAGGCTGATCATGAAAAAAAAATGGACTTTGGTTACAGATATCGTAACATCAGGAAGGCCTAGACCTTAAGCCAGGTAAGATGTTCTTGTTTATACCGTAAGCTTAATTTAGCAATGCCCAGATAGGATCCTTTACAGGAATGTTTTACCCTGTTTGGCTCTAATACTGATTGGTCCTATTTTGGAGACCTAGATTTGATTCGTTAAGGTTAATAACCTTAACCTAAACTATAACCTAATGGTTAAAGTAATTGCTAATCCAACCTAGCCCTAAACTATAAGCTTAATGCTCCTAAGAGTTAACTACACCTAGCGCTATGGAAGGGAGACTAATGTCTTAAACCCTATGATCTAACCTATCTTAACTAATGATAAGAATGGAGGGGGACCTATGAAGGGTCGCGAGTCATGGGCGGTGGTTTCCATGGCATTTATGAGGGGGATAAGGTTGAAGACTTGGGATGCTGTCAGATTTGGCGGAGGTTGCAAATCGGCTAATGTGACCTGACGTGGCAGTATCACCAAGTATGGGTATGTTTGTTTGTTTTCTTTTGGCGATCACCAATTTTGGCGGTTGGTGGCAATGGAGAATAGGTAGGAGGATGGAAGTTAATGCAATTAATGAACTTCGGTTCCCAAGCACGGATTGCTTGGGAAGGCATGCAAATGGAATATTGTTTGGTTGTTTGGTTTTCCATGCATTCCATTTTTCACTCTGCTTGAGCACTGGTTCTTCGAACCAGTTGTCTACTCTGTGTTGCATGGCAACTTTGAGAATTTCTAGCTTCCTTCTCTGTCAGGGAAAGTATATATAAGGCATGGAGGTAATACTTTATTGTTGTTTAATATATCGTTGAAGAAGAAGAGAAGGTGCGAGCACATTCGAGAGGTCTTCTTCATATTTTTAAGCGACACTATCAGGCATGATAGGCCCTAAATTTTAAAAATCTTGCTTTCCTTCAAATGCTTTCATTAAAACAACTCTGTTCAGGTGATCTTTGCACAGTTGGTTTGAAGCAATGTATTGGGTTTCTTCTTTTCTTGTGGATTTAGGAATCCCTAGTTATGCGAAGACTCTGTTGAAATGTTTTGTGGTGTTTACTTTATGGATACGACTTCTGTTGAAGTCCTTGCAGTGTTTCCTTATGAACTAGACTTCTGTTGAAGTCCTTGCTGTGTTTATTTTATGGAATTGACTTCTGTTGAAGTCCTTGTTGTGTTTACTTTATGGATTCATCTTCTGTTGAAGTGTTTGTTGTGATTACGTATGAACACGACTTTTGCTAAAGTCCTTCTTTGTTTACATGTTGGTTCGACTTCTGTTGAAATCCTTGTTGTGTTTACATTTTGGATTGACTTCTGTGAAGTCCTTGTTGTGATTACATATGGGTTCAAATTTTGTTATGTTGTTTCCTTGCTTCTTGATTAACTGAGGTAATAAGTTCCCAACTGTACCATGTTAGACGTTACGTTGGATGATTTCTTGGTTGAGGAATGACATAAAAGAAAATTGTTGTGTCTTATTTGGTTGGTTTATTGTTTATCACTGGTCGTATGAGCTTTTTTTTTTGTTGCTTGATAGCTTCAGGTGAATACATGGTTGATTTGAGATGAAACTGTAATTCCTTCTATGGAGCTCGACTGGTTTAGTGGTAAGCATATGAAAAATGTATGAATACAAGCTTGTACCTCTGTTGAAAAGGGGTCGGGATGGTCAATAATTATGGGTTCTGTAAGTGATGAAATATCTAGTGTAGCTGTGTTTTCCTTACGATTTAACTTGGTTAATAGGAAAACAAATCGACTAAGAGAAATCTTGCTTTGTGGAACTCGATTCCTAATAACGTGTGGGTAATCCTAGATCTGCATGATGGAAATTAGGTTTTGTACTTGGAAGGGATGGGATTGTGTTGATTTTCTTACTTTCTTTTCTTCCCTAAATGAATTCAAGATTGATTATATATGCTTTACTCCTGGAAAGTCAGTATCTGTCCTAAATTTGTTTGGAATGGAGATCTAAACGCCTCTGTTCTTTCTCTTAAGTTGTAAAGCACATGTGGATATAGGAGTTTTGGAATACGAAAGTATACTCTCCCTTTCTAGGAAAATTATTAGTACTCCCTTCTTTTGTATTTCCATAAGAACTCTGCTATAGGGGTATAAGATGATTAAACTGTTAAATTTAGGAGGAAAGAATGGTAAATGCTTAGTCTTGACCTAAGTTCTTTTCTTATTTACAGTTATAATAATACCTTGTTTGAGTTATTCAGTTATCTACTTTAATAAAAGTAGTATTGTAATAGAAGTTGGTATATCTATCGATGTCATGGAAATAATGCAATGAGTATAAAGGAATTTCGTTAGAGGCTATAACCGGTCTTTGCTGAATTGTTAAATGTAAATCTGTTGGGTACACGCACTGGTAAGAATTTCATTCTGGAATGGAGTAATTTTTATTGGATTGTTACTGTCCTTGGATTTCAGAGGGATGGATATATTAGATTCATTTTGTTCTTCTTAGTCTCTAACATAAGATGAATTATCCGAGAAGAGTCAATATGGTAGTTATATTATGAAATTATGTTAAAAAGTCATGTATGGTAGAAAGATAATTAGTGTGATTCATGTTTATAGGTTTGATGAAATGATTTCATTTAAACAGGTTGTCTAATGGAAACAATTGGTGGAATGCAATTGTTTTAAGAAATAGTGCTTATCATGCTCAGTTCATTGAATTGACCCGTGCTAGCAATTTTTGCAGATGGTCATCATAAGTGGTAAAGACACACAGATCTGATATGATGCTCAGATTGTTTAATCTGGTTTTATGATGAATTCCAACTTGATTTCTCTATTTGTACTATATGAAGAAAGTTGTTCTTTTGCTATTGAGTATTGTATCAAATATGCTGAAGTGAATAAATTGTAATTGTATGGCTTGGAAATAAATGAAATGGGGAGATTGTTACTTATGTGGCTGCATTTTTATTTGATGGATTGAACTTCTTAGGTTCGATTGATTTTAAGTGCATTTTTATTATTGTATACCATGGAGTTATTTGGATTCTCTAAGTAGGCCTTGTAAAGATTATGTGACTGAATACTTCGTGAATGATTAGTAGTTCTTTTATGTTATGAATAAGGCTAAATTGGAAATTAGTCCACTGCCTTTCGAGAAGTTAAGGTTAAACTACACCTTAATAGGTAGCTGAAATGGGAAGAGTAATCTATTACTCCCTATCCATGATCTAAGTCAAGACAACGTAATTGATGATTTTAAATCACTATATCTTAATAACAATAAGTAAGATATATTTCAGTCTTGGGAGCTGATATAAACCCATATGGGTTTAGTTAGCATCCTTATGAGAGGACTTAGGGCTATTGCCCAATTATGTAGAATAAGATTATTGGGAACCAATGATCTCCTAGACGAGATCTCAAATCTTATTAAACTTCTCTCTATGAAATTGAACTTAATTGCGCAAGGCAACTCAAAGGTGTGGAACCTAGGGGTTGGGAAAAGACTACCCAGTTAGGAGAGTCTTAAATTTAATTTCAACTCAACTTAAGTAACTCCTTGAAGTTATGTAAATCTTTTGAGGCGGTTTTGTAGGATGTCGACACATGTCAACTGCAGGGTTGTACCTTCGAGAAGATTAGGATCTTCTTGAGGATACAACAATGCAGGTGACCTATGGTGACACCCTTTGCATTGATCATTAAGATTTACACCTTAATCTCGAACAAGTTTTTACTCTGGGACTGTTTGGACCATGGTCATGTTATGAGGCTTCCCTTGAAGACTCGGGGTACCTTGACACGCAGGGTTAACTGTGGTTGACCCAGTATGTCAGCTTACCCTAGTCCTCAAGAGCATCCTTATAACGTGTGTCTTGTTATTAATCCATTCCTGAGTGAATGACTTGGGAAAGGGGAGGCTGACAGAAGTCAGTATAAAACATTCTATTTAACATCAGAGTGGGGTGAAGGATGTATTCCAGATTGACGAGTATGTCGTCAAGGAATACGAGACATGAACAATATGTTTCAAATCTTTGGCCAAAGTATCACAAGCTGCTGATTGCATTGTCCTATGTCGCCTAGTTTGAGGGATGTGATGCTAATGAATAATGGTAAAAATTATTCGAGATAGGTTCCTAGGCAGAGCATTCTCAAATCCCGATTAGGGAAGAGAACCACAAGAGTGAAGTGTTAAAATAAAAATGCCAACTCTATGATACTCATGAATAGATCGGTAGATCACCGAGTCATGGAATGAATAGATCGGTGGTACACCGAGTCATTACAGCTGCATATGGTTATCTATTATAAGAATGATTGTTATGATCTGTGAGTTCTAAATTATGTATTTAGAACTAGGAAGCACTTATCAAAAAAAAAAATTCTTGTTCTAATGTACTAAAATGGGAATGTTACATCTTGGTATCAGAGCTGAAGGTTGCAGCTCTTGGACCTATTGTGTCCATAATCTGATAAAAACCTAAATTTTCTTGTAACAAAAAATGGTTAGAACAAGGGGAACATTGCGAATAATGCTCCACCAGAGGAAGGAGTAAGCAACAACCCAAAAACTTGATGAGATCCTTGCTGCCCTATTGGACACAAGAGATCATTTGGCTATACTTGAACAAAAAGTAATGGGAAATGAGGAGGATGATGAAGCTGGTAACAACAATCAGCTACCTCCTGAGGAAAACCCCGATATGGGTGTTGGTAATAACATTGAAATGCACTGTCCAACCGAGAAAACAAAAAGGCCAAAGTTGGCGTGAAACTCACTAATGATATAAAAAGGATAAGTCCACCTAAATATGATGGCACCACATTAGGAGATGGATCTGAGAACTGGCTCAACGAGATGGAGAAGTACTTTGCAATAAGAAACTTCTCGGAGGAAACCAAAGCTATTTGGGGAGCCTATCAGCTTTCCCATGAAGCATCTTCATGGTGGGACAACCGTAAAGCTGAGCTAAATATTGATGAGACCAATATCACTTGGGATCAATTTAAAGGCTATTTTAGGCAACGTTGGCTGCCACAACTTTTCTATGATCAGAAAATGACAGAATTCCAAAACTTAGTTCAAGGAAAGCTAACTGTAACTGAATACTGGGAGCGGTTTACGAAACTTCTCAAGTATGTACCGCAGTAGATCAAACTAACGAGAAGTTCGAATACAAAATTCATCATGGGACTAAATCCCGTGATAGGGGGAGAGGTTGATGTTCACAAATTTCCAACCACTATGGAAGGGGTTGTTGAAAAAGCCATAAGGCAAGAACAGAAATTAAAGGCTATTTCTGCTCATAAAGAGGAAGTGCGGAAGAAGATTGCAAACCCTTCTTCAACTTCACTTGCACCCAAGAAGGGGCCATGGAAAAAGTTTAGAAACAGTAAGTTTCAGTGGATAATAATAAGAAAACGACAATGAAATAAGCCTGCTTTGGATGTAAGGGATAGTTTTGCCAAGAATTATAACAATGAGCGTAAGCCCTATGGAGGACAATGTGATAATTTTAAAGTCGGAAGTAATTTTGAGCCTAAAAAGGGACCTGTAGGAGGCTGCTATAATTGTGGCAAAGATCACTACGCAAATCAGTGCCCTTTGAAGAAGGATGATCATAATCAGTAGCATAAGATATATGCTTTGTGATGTGACAAAGCAAAGTTGAAAAGTAAGTGATGCCTATAGAAGTTCCGAGTAAGTTATTTGGCATACCTGTCACTATTCTTTTTGATACAGGAGCTACTGAATGTTTTATTTCTAGTAAAATCGCTTCTAAACTTAAAAGAAAAGCTGGAAAAATGGATAAATCTTGGACTGTACAGTATGGTAATAACTCTGTTCATATAGTGAGTATGTGTCTTTTTGGGGCAGTCCTTGACTTACCTAACTTTTCCACGGAAGTTGACCTCTATGTTGCACCTTTGGGATCCTATGACATTGTCATCGGTGTCAATTGGTTAGCTGACCATAAAGCAAAAGTAGACTGCTTTGAAAAGAATATAAGATGTTTAGATGATCAGCTGAAAACAACAGAGATTCAAGGTGTGAAATGGGAAATTTCAGTTAGGAAACTGTCAGCTATGCAACTTAAAAAGGCTAAAAACAAAGGATGTACCTTATATGTAGTAAAGATATCTGAATTTTCAGAAGAAGATGGTGATTCCATGAAACGATACCCACTGTTGCAAAGTTTCAAGGATGTATTTCGGAGGAATTACCAGGTTTACCACCCAAAAGGGAATTTGACTTCACCATTGAAATCAAACCAGGGACGGAACCTATTTCTAAAGCACCTTATCGGATGACTACTACAGAGTTAGTCGAGCTTAAGGCACAATTGCAAGAACTTTTTCTAAGGGTTTGATTAGACCAAGTGTTTCACCTTGGGGAGTGCCAGTAATATTTGTAAAAAAGAAAGATGGAACACTTAGACTATGTATTGATTATCGGATGTTGAACAAAGCAACAATTAAGAACAGATACCCACTTCCAAGGATTGACGATCTATTTGATCAGATGCGTGGAGCAGTGGTTTATTCCAAGATAGATCTTCGATCTGGTTATCATCAATTAAGGATTAGAGAAGAAGATATTCATAAAACAACTTTCCAACCAGTACAAACATTATGAGTTCATGATTTTACCCTTTGGATTAACTAATGCACCCGCAGCTTTTATGAACTTAATGAATAATATCTTTCAAGAATATTTGGACAAGTTTGTGCTTGTATTCTTGGACGATATTCTCATATATTCTAAAAGTGTCGAAGAGCACAATGAGCATTTGAAGATAGTTTTAGAAATTTTGAGAAAAAGAAAGTTATACGGTAAGTTATCCAAATGTTATTTCTTTGATACTGAAGTTCACTATTTGGGTCATGTCATTAGTAAAGAGGGAATTGCAGTAGATCCTTCAAAAATAGTGGCAATAACCGAGTGGCCTGCACCAAAGAATGTACATGAAGTAAGAAGCTTCATGGGCCTTGCTGGTTATTATAGAAAATTTGTTAAGGATTTTTCTAAAGTGGCTGCACCGATAACTTCATTGCAGAAGAAGGATAAGAAATTTATTTGGAATGATAAGTGCGAA
This sequence comes from Taxus wallichiana var. yunnanensis, assembly GCA_018340775.1. Classification (NCBI taxonomy): domain Eukaryota; kingdom Viridiplantae; phylum Streptophyta; class Pinopsida; order Cupressales; family Taxaceae; genus Taxus; species Taxus wallichiana. The sequence continues at coordinate 483,113,780 of CM031243.1, forward strand.
ACTACTTTCAAAATTTTGAAAAGCCAGTTGACTTCAAAGACCTATATTAGCTGTACTGGACCCTAATGGAAACTTTACTGTTGTAACGGATGCTTCTGGGAAGGCCTTGGAGGTGTTTTGTTACAAAATGATCAAGTCATAGCATATGAAAGTAGAAAACTTAAGTTACATGAGCTGAATTATGCCCCTCATGATTTAGAGCTTGCTGTAATTGTTCATGCGCTTCAAGTTTGGAGGCACTATTTACTTGGGAAACCTTTTGAGTTGAAAACTGATCACTTAGGGATGAAATATATTTTCACTCAGCCTAATCTAAATGCAAGACATCGAAGGTGGTTAGAGTTTTTATCTCAATATGATTTTGATATTAGCTACATCAAAGGGAAAGAGAATAGAGTAGCGGATGCTCTAAGTCATAGGAAGCACATTTCTACTCTTATAACATTAAGAACTCAGTTTAAAGATGAGGTAAAAAGTGCCTCAGAATCTGATATATACTTTCAGCAAGTAAAAGCAGCACTTGCTGCAGAACCAAAAGATGAAAGGTATAAAGGTTTTCATTTTGATAATGAAGGAATCTTACGTTATGAAAACAGAGTATACGTACCTTTGCTAAATGATTTGAGAAAGAAATTGTTAGTTGAATTTCATAATTCACCCTTTTCTGGACACCCGGGTATTACTAAAATGCTCGCTGATCTAAAACAACAATACTTCTGGAAAGGAATGAAAAAGGATGTTATTGATTTTGTGACTCATTGTCTGGAATGTCAGCGGGTTAAGGCAGAACACATGCACCCTGCTGGTCTATTATATCCCCATAGCATACCGCAGTATAAATGGCAAGTAATAAGCATGGAATTTGTACAAGGGTTGCCTATGTCGAGAAATAAACATGATGTTATCTTGGTAGTTGTAGACAAACTAACAAAGGTAGCTCATTTCATCACTGGAAATCTGAAGGATGATTCTCCAGTGTTAGCCAAAATATTTGTGCACGAAATTTTCAGGTTACATGGAGTACCAGAATTGATTATATCTGACAGGGATCCTAGAATGACATCAAGATTTTGGCAAATGCTTAATGCAGCTCTTGGAACGAAACTAAACTTCAGTTCTACATATCATCCAGAAACGGATGGAAAAACTGAGAGAGTAAATTAGGTGTTGGAAGATATGTTACGAATGTATTGCATGGATCAACAGTATAAATGGGAAGAGTATCTCCCATTAGTTGAATTTGCATACAACAACACATATCACTCTTCTCTTAAAATGGCACCTTTTGAGGCACTTTATGGAAGAAAGTGCAGAACCCCTGTTAGTTGGGATAGTATTGAGGATAGAGTGGTAATTGGGCCAGAAATCCTCACTGAAATGGAACAAGTTAAAATGATTCGTGAACGATTGAAAGAAGCAGCAGATAGGCAGAAGAGCTATGCTGACCTAAAGCGGGTTGATCGAAAGTTTGAACTTGGTGAAAAGGTTTTTCTTTGTGTTAAACCCAAAAAGAGTTCTATAACTTTTGGCAAGGCTGCCAAGCTATCACCTCGTTATGTGGGACCTTTCGAAATTGTCAAAATAATCAATCCTGTAGCTTACCGATTAGCATTACCACCTGCTTTGTCTCGCATGCATGATGTTTTCCATATTTCTTTGCTTAAGAAATACGTTTCAGACTTGTCACATGTTTTAAATTGGAATTCCTTGCAGGTCCAAGACCCAGGAATAATCGTGGTTAAATCCACACGATTTACGGAAACTCACCAATCGTGCATTTGAGAAATCGTGAAATACAGCAATGTAAGGTCCAGTGGGACCAGTTTAACGAAGAAAGTGCAACTTGGGAAAATCTAGAAGAGATGAAAATTGCTTTTCCCTTTCTTTTTTAACAGAATGGAATCTGTTGACAAAGAAAAAAATTAATTATTATGAACTTATCTTTTTCATGTCTTTATGTAAGCCAGCTTTGAGGCAAACATTATTCAGGTTGAATAAATTGTATCATGACATTGATTTATGAAATAATTCATGTTGGAATTGGTCTTTTGTATTGTGAACTAATAAATTGATTGACCTGAAGGTAAATCAAAATATGTAATCATCGGGATGATGAATCTTTTAGGAGGGAAGCATGTAACACCCTGAACTATTGTTACTTCCTCCTGAGCATTCAAGTGTTGATATATGATTTCTTCTGTATAAGGACATGTTCCTTTGGTTTGTGAAGTCATGCTTGATATGGATTGTATCTTCTTTTCTCTTGAAGATCTTTGACTGAGCCAGAATATGCTTGGACTCTTTTGTTTCTTTCATTCTTCACACTTGAGTTCAATTTGATTTCTGGATGAATTGTGGATTTATCCATCTTTATGACTCAGCCTTGGATCAGTTGCATTGATCCAAGGGATGTTTTAAGCTTATTCAGGATGAACAAAATTTATTGACCTTACGAAAGTTACAAGGTCTGAATGAGTTGAATGATCAATCCCGGAGTTTGACTCAGGCTGATCATGAAAAAAAAAATGGACTTTGGTTACTGATATCGTAACATCAGGAAGGCCTAGACCTTAAGCCAGGTAATATGTTCTTGTTTATACCGTAAGCTTAATTTAGCAATGCCAGATAAGATCCTTTACAGGAATGTTTTACCCTGTTTGGCTCTAATACTAATTGGTCCTATTTTGGAGACCTAGATTTGATTCGTTAAGGTTAATAACCTTAACCTAAACTATAACCTAATGGTTAAAGTAATTGCTAATCCAACCTAGCCCTAAACTATAAGCTTAATGTTCCTAAGAGTTAACTACACCTAGCGCTATGGAAGGGAGACTAATGTCTTAAACCCTATGATCTAACCTATCTTAACTAATGATAAGAATGGAGGGGGACCTATGAAGGGTCGCGGGTCATGGGTGGTGGTTTCCATGGAATTTATGAAGGGGATAAGGTTGAAGACTTGGGATGTCAGATTTGGCGGAGGTTGCAAACGGCTAATGTGACCTGACGTGGCAGTATCACCAAGTATGGTTGTGTTTGTTTGTTTTCTTTTGGCGATCACCAATTTTGGCGGTTGGTGGCAATGGAGAATAGGCGGGAGGATGGAAGTTAATGCAATTAATGAACTTCGGTTCCCGAGCGGATTGCTTGGGAAGGCATGCAAATGGAATATTGTTTGGTTGTTTGGTTTTCCATGCATTCCATTTTTCACTCTGCTTGAGCACTGGTTCTTCGAACCAGTCATCTACTCTGTGTTGCATGGAAACTTTGAGAATTTCTAGCTTCCTTCTCTGTCGGGAAAGTATATAAGGCATGGAGGTAACAATTTATTGTTGTTTAATCTATCATGGAAGAAGAAGAGAAGGTGCGAGCACATTCAGAGGTCTTCTTCGAATTTTTAAGTGACACTATCAGGCATGATAGGCCCTAACTTTTAAAAATATTGCTTTCCTTCAAATGATTTCATTAAAACAACTCTCTGTTCAGTGATCTTTGCACTGAGTTGGTTTGAAAGCGAATGTATTGGGTTTCTTCTTTTCTTGTGGATTTAGGAATCCTTGGTTATGCGAAGACTTTGTTGAAATGTTTTGTTGTGTTTACTTTATGGATACGACTTCTATTAAAGTCCTTGTAGTGTTTTCATATGAACTAGACTTCAGATGAAGTCCTTGCTGTGTTTATTTTATGGAATCAACTTCTGTTGAAGTCCTTGTTGTGTTTACTTTATGGATTCATCTTCATTGAAGTGTTTGCTATGATCACGTATGAACACGACTTCTGCTGAAGTCCTTGTTGTGTTTACATGTTGGTTCAACTTCTGTTGAAATCCTTGTTGTGTTTACATTTTGGATTGACTTCTGTTGAAGTCCTTGCTATGATTACATATGGATTTGACTTCTGTATATGTTGTTTCCTTGCTTCTTGATCGACTGAGGTAATGAGTTCCTAACTGTACCATGTTAGACGTTATGCTGGATGATTTCTTGGTTGAGGAATGACATAAAAGAAAATTATTGTGTCTTATTTGGTTGGTTTATTGTTTATCACTGGTCGTATGAGCTTTTTTTGTTGCTTGATAGCTTCAGGTGAATACATGGTTGATTTGAGATGAAACTGTAATTCCTTCTATGGAGCTCAACTGGTTTAGTGGCAAGCGTATGAAAAATGTATGAATACAAGCCTGTACCTCTGTTGAAAAGGGGTCGGGATGGTCAATAATTATGGGTTCTGTAAGTGATGAAATATCTAGTGTAGCTGTGTTTTCCTTACGATTTAACTTGGTTAACGGGAACACAGTCTGACTGAGAGAAATCTTGCTTTGTGGAACTCTGATTCCTAATAACGTGTGGGTAATCCTAGATCTGCATGATGGAAATTAGGTTTTGTACTTGGAAGGGATGGGATTGTGTTGATTTTCTTGCTTTCTTTTCTTCCCTAAATGAATTCAAGATTGATTGTATATGCTTTGCTCCTGGAAAGTTGGTACTATCCTGAATTTGTTTGGAATGGAGATCTGAATGCCTCTGTTCTTTCTCTTAAGTTGTAAAGCACATGTGGATATAGGAGTTTTGGAATACGAAAGTATACTCTCCCTTTCTGGAAAATTATTAGTACTCCCTTCTTTTGTATTTCCATAAGAACTCTGCTATAGGGGTATAAGATGATTAAACTGTTAAATTTAGGAGGAAAGAATGGTAAATGCTTAGTCTTGACCTAAGTTCTTTTCTTATTTACAGTTATAATAATACCTTGTTTGAGTTATTCAGTTATCTACTTTAATAAAAGTAGTATTATAATAGAAGTTGGTATATCTATCGAAGTCATGGAAATAATGCAATGAGTATAAAGGAATTTCATTAGAGGCTATAACCGGTCTTTGTTGAATTGTTAAATGCAAATCTGTTGGATACACGCACTGGTAAGAATTCATTCTGGAATGGAGTAATTTTTATTGGATTGTTACTGTCCTTGGATTTCATAGGGATGGATATATTAGATTCATTTTGTTCTTCTTAGTCTCTAACATAAGATGAATTATCCGAGAAGAGTCAATATGGTAGTTATATTATGAAATTATGTTAAAAAGTCATGTATGGTAGAAAGATAATTAGTGTGATTCATGTTTATAGGTTTGATGAAATGATTTCATTTAAACAGGTTGTCTAATGGAAACAATTGGTGGAATGCAATTGTTTTAAGAATTAGTGCTTATCATGCTCAGTTCATTGAACTGACCCATGCTAGCAATTTTTGTAGATGGTCATCATAAGTGGTAAAGACACGCAGATCTGATATGATGCTCAGATTGTTTAATCTGGTTTTATGATGAATTCCAATTTGATTTCTCTATTTGTACTATATGAAGAAAGTTGTTCTTTTCTTTGTTGAGTATTGTATCAAATATCTTTGAAGGGCATAAATTATAAGTATGGCTTGAAATAAATGAAAATGGGAAATTGTTAATTATGTGGCTGTATTTTTAATTGATGGATTGAGCTTATTAGGTTTGATTGATTTTAAGTGCATTTTTATTATTGTATACCATGGAGTTATTTGGATTCTCTAAGTAGGCCTTGTAAAGATTATGTGACCGAATACTTCGTGAATGATTAGTAATTCTTTTATGTTATGAATAAGGCTAAATTGGAAATTAGTCCACTACCTTTCGAGAAGTTAAGGTTAAACTACACCTTAATAGGTAGCTGAAACGGGAAGAGTAATCTATTACTCCCTATCCATGATCTAAGTCAAGACAACGTAATTGATGATTTTAAATCACTATATCTTAATAACAATAAGTAAGATATATTTCAGTCTTGGGAGCTGATATAAACCCATATGGGTTTAGTTAGCATCCTTATGAGAGGACTTAGGGCTATTGCCCAATTATGTAGAATAAGATTATTGGGAACCAATGATCTCCTAGACGAGATCTCAAATCTTATTAAACTTCTCTCTGTGAAATTGAACTTAATTGCGTAAGGAAACTCAAAGGTGTGGAACCCAGGGGTTGGGAAAAGACTACCCAGTTAGGAGAGTCTTAAATTTAATTTCAACTCAACTTAAGTAACTCCTTGAAGTTATGTAAATCTTTCCGAGGTAGTTTTGTAGGATGTCGACACATGTCAAGCCAGTAGGTTGTACCTTCGAGAAGATTAGGATCTTCTCGAGGATACAACAATGCAGGTGACCTATGGCGACACCCTTTGCATTGATCGTTAAGATTTACACCTTAAACTCGAACAAGTTTTTACTCTGGGACTGGTTAGGACCATGGTCATGTTATGAGGCTGCCCTTGGAGACTTGGGGTACCTTGACACACAGGGTTAACTGTGGTTGACCCAGTATGTCAGCTTACCCTAGTCCTCAAGAGCATCCTTATAACGTGTGTCATGTTATTAATCCGTTCCTGAGTGAATGACTTGGGACAGGGGAGGCTGACAGAAGTCAGTATAAGACATTCTATTTAACATCGGAGTGGGGTGAAGGATGTATTCCAGATTGACGAGTATGCCGTCAAGGAATATGAGACATGAATAGTATGTTTCAAATCTTTGGCCAAAGTATCGCAAGCTGCTGATTGTGTTGTCCTATGTCACCTAGTCTAAGGGACGTGATGCCGATGAATAATGGTAACAATTATTCAGATAGGTTCCTTGGATAGAGCATTCTGAAATCCCAGATTAGGGAAGAGAACTGCAAGAGTGAAGTGTTAAAATAAAAAACCAACTCTATGATACTCATGAATAGATCGGTAGATCACCGAGTCATGGAATGAATAGATCGGTGGTACACCGAGTCATTATAGCTGCATATGGTTATCTGTTATAAGAATGATTGTTATGATCTGTGAGTTCTAAATTATGTATTTAGAACTAGGAAGCACTTATCAAAAAAAAAAAAATTCTTGTTCTAATGTACTAAAATGGGAATGTTACATAACTTCCTTTGGTTCCTTGGCATCATACAAACTAAAAATGTATAATGCTTTGATCTTTTGATAATTTATGCATTGGCTGAAAAATGGAAATCCTCTTCAAACAAGCTAGAACTCTGTTTATTTCTTTGACTTTCCTGAAGATAAAATTGCATAGGAATGATGATCTCTTCCATATGGATGGAAATTGATTTGTCTTGATGTCCATTCTCTGTTGAAACTCTCATTGTTCTATCCACGTAATTGAAGCTACTTCTGGAGGATATTGTATTTAGAAGGTCATGGAAATATCCATTTCACTTTCAAAATCATTACTTATATTGTTACAATCCATTTCTTATTCCTTTGATTATGTGGCAGTAGTATGCACTTTAACTGTGATGAATGGTTGTTAACAATTCCGCAACCCTCGAAGTTGTTTCTAAAAATAATTGTACTCTTAATTGCATACATAGAATTTATTAATCTTTTACATTCTCTACATCTGTAAAAATTTCATTCTTATATATGTACTCGATACTGCTATTCCAGTTAAAGGTTGATCTTGATTGATGAATGTGAAATTTTTTCTCTTGGGAATCCTATCCAGAAATGTATTTTTGTAGCACATTTTCTTGAAAACCTTAAAGTACCTTCTAATCCTATTGTGATCCTTTTATTTAATAATGCTTGTTCCTCTCCATGAATGCTTTAATAAATCTATTTTCAATCATCTTCTATGCAATATATAGCAATCTTGTTAAGATCTGAAAACTGAAATTTCATAACTTGTTGTATAACTTTGATGGTTGCTTTGTATCTGATGGTGCTTCATGAAATGAACTTTGTTATTCTCAAACGTAGCATACCTCAAACTGTATTCTTTCATACTTTTATAGTCTCTTCATTTCATCACTGAATATTGGAGAGTTCATTTTGATTTTTATGCTTGGGCACCTATACCTCTTGACTATTTTGTAACTCTTTCCTAAACAGTGTTTGACAGTTCATGATCTTTGAATCTTGGATATGTAATTTATTTTGTTTTGGACTGAAAACTATACTTTGATTGTGTCATAATCAAGTGCTATTTATTGTGATGTTGTACCTTTTCAATACAATCTGTTTTGATAGTATAAAATTTTAAAACATGCATTTGTTTTCTTCTGCTGCTGCACCCGTGTACCTACACACTTAAGAAAATTGTTATAAAATAATTAGGCTTTTTGGCATCTCTTATGTTCCATAGTTTCTTTTCTTTCTACTTCCTTTTCTATGTATGATATTGGGAATGTTATGTTCTACTGCAAGATACTTATTTCTCAAATATGCATATGTTACCTTGATATAACTTATACTCTTGATCTTAAGATGTCCATTTTCCCCGAACCTAGAAACATAAACATGGATGATGCAACCTATAATCCACATAGACACCCTAGACGCTGCGGCACATCACTCAACATAGGATGAGCACTCACAGAAAGGTGCAAAGGTACCAGTCCCTCTTTAGTGTTCTTTGTAGCGGGATGTTAGCATGATGAAGTAACAAAGATATATACATATAAATAATCCATCATCACACGGTGTATAATAGAACCAAATCTATGAATGCATATACTTAAAGTGTTAATCATGACTGAATCAATAACATGCAATGATCAAAACATACGAATAATACTCTGGTTCGACCAATAACCTTCATATATTAATCATAACTTGAACACGAAGCTTCATACAATAACAATAATCATATAACCATGCACACATGGATCTGATACAATTATCTAGTCACATACACACATCTATATCTATCTCACGTCTACATCTATATCTCCATCTCTCTTAACTAAGTAATTCGACTCATATATTTAGGGTGGGGACTTTCCTTTCACCACTTAATTACTACGAAATAGGTCGCATGCTAATAATAACCATGTGCCATTTACAAACATAGCCACACATGCAAGTGTGCTATCTATAGATCTCTTATAGTTAACTAAGGTGTTGAATCTATTCTTGGATCACCTTCATGCAAAAGTGCTTCGATCCGATCCTCTAAAGATAGACCTTATCCACAAAATTGGCTAAGTCTGAGGCGGCAGATACGAACCTCTGCACACGAATCCTTCCTATTCCTTCACGCTCTTGATCCTAGCCTGCTTTCCCACATGGACTTTGTGTGTGAGTTCTGCTAAGTGTTTTCTCGATCAACATTACCTCACACTAATCTCATTGTCACCCAACAATGGGTATGTTCAAAACTGAATAAAGAATATGAATAAAGAATACACATAAAGAATTTGAAAGAATCAGGAATGAATTATTTTTCAAGTTCCTCTCGCTTCTGAAGTATCAATTTTGGATACTCCTTTATTTCTACCTACAAGGTCTGCCACTCATTCAAAGTGGATTTTTGCTTGATGCAGTATATCCACCATAATGGATTCTAGCTCATCCTGTGCTAACTCCCCTTGTTCATTCTCTATTATTATCATAACACTTGAAAGTGAAGTGTGCATCCCTTCTAGCACATCCATTCTTTGGGCGATGAGTTTTCCAAGCTCATCTAACCTCTCCTTATGCAGTTGTTGTGCTGCTACCAAGTCCTCACACTTTTGTTTTATAATAGTTAACCTTTCAGCGCAGCCTAAGGTCTCATCTTTCATAGCCCTGTGTACTTCACTGTCTTCATCTATATTTTTCATCTGAATCAATGCTTCGAGGGCTGTGCATATATTCAATGCATGATCTTCCTTCTTTAATTTATCTTGAAGTTCTTGTAGGAGGCCTCCATATCTTGCGAATCCTTCACACTCACTGCAACCTTAGCCCTTTCTACTTCTTCTTCGGTATTCTTTTGTTTTTTCATTCTAATGGTTTCATCTTCTAATACCGGTTTACTAAAGTTTTACCTAATGCATCGTTAATGGAAAAGAATCTGGTACTTTGGACTCCGGATGCGGCGCGCTTTGATCACATAATATCCGATTTCTTCGCCATGCTCACAAAAGTGTCATACTTTCTCTCGTTGAATTCCTTCTTGTTTTTGAGCATGTTATCTCAGCATCCTTCACCTTCAGCTCTTCACACAATGATTTTGTGGTGGAAGCCTTATCTATATTCCTTCTTGCCACTTCTATTGATATTTTCACTAGCGTGTTACTAACATGTTCATCTAACATAATAGTTGACTTAAATGTTATGTGTCTTGCCAAAGGATCCCTTTTTAAGTGCCTCGATACACAGGACTCTTCGCATACATTGAAGTCTAGTTTGATCATGTGCGTATGCATTTACCATTAAATTTGCTTCCTAGTGCACACTGTCTCCATGTCTTCATTCATAAGCTCCCAACCATATAGATCCTTCTACTCAATGGTGCTCTGGAACCTGGCGTGAACAATATTTCTTGCGTCCTCCACATATCCCATGGCTGGTGCACTTTTCTCTCCACTTATCCTCCTTGATCTAAGCCCTTTTAGGACTGTAGCATCAAGATTGGGCACTTGTGTATTATCTGTGGCAGTGTCCTGAGTGGCCTCTAAATTCTCTTTTTTTCTTTCCTTCTTCTCTACATTCCTTGTCTCTTCTTTTCTCTATCTTTTAGGTTCTGTGGCTCCTCTTCTTGGTCAAGAGTTATTGGTGATGCATGCACCCTCTTTAGTCTATTCTACTTCTTCATCTAATTTCAGCTTCCTCCTTCTCTTCTCAGCAGGCTCCTTGTGAGGTGATAGGCGTGGTGACTTTCTCACAGTCTGTGGGGTCTTGTCCTGTGTTCTTGTTCACTTGAACACCTTCTTAAATATGTGCTCTCCTTGCACTACCCTATATATTCTTCTTCATCCTCTCCTTGTGGTGGAGTAAGTAGCACACTCTTCTTCTTATGGATCGGATGAATGCCTCTTTACGTGTATCAATCCTCCACTATCTTCTCACTCTTCCTCTTCTTCCACTTGTATTGTTTCAGAGGGCTTCGGTACTAGAATATTCTCCATAGTATGTACACCCTTTGGTGGCCTTGGGAGCACGAACTCATTCTCCACATACTTATTCTTTTCCATCTTGGGCTTCAACTAGATATAGATAAAAAGCGTCCCTGTGTCTCCCACAACGAGACTTTACCCAGTTTTTATACTTAGTACTTCTAAAATAAACACTTCATCGTACGCACTCGAGCTAGATATACGCACTTTTCCCTCAAGGTGTGGTAGTCGCAATCCACCTTTTCTGCATTGAACATCAACCACCTTATGTCTGTAAGATGATGGATGGATGCTTGAAAGTACCTCGCCATGAATGCGTAGGGTAACTTGCACCAAGGGATCCAGGACCCATCCATCATTAGGAACCACGCGATACATAAGTGCTGATAAATGAAAACTACACTTGCTTACCCACCACTGATGGCAAGTCCTTAGGAATGTGACATTCTTCCTCAAATGCCATGTGGAGTTTGTCATACCACTTCTCCACTCATTCCTTCACATCCTCTGTCATCGACCCCGTGCAGAGGTATTTGCTGAATCTCTCAGTTGGGGACTTGTTGTTCACGGGGTACTCCCATATTTTCTCCGTGGGTCCATCTGGTACCCCGATCTCCATGAATACTAATGATAGAAGGACAACACCAAAACTTATCTTTCCTCCAGTGTGCGCTTCCCCTACAATCTTCTCTGCAATATACCCTGCTATGTTGTAGATGACTCCCTCTGACATGCGCTTTGCTACATGTAGCCACATCATATTTACCTGTGACTACCATTCTTGGTCATTCAATTTGGTGACCAAGTGTGTTGCTGCTTTGACGATTGGACCACATTTTACCTTATCTATGTCCATTCCGTGTGGACCCTTTTGGTACCCTAACTCCTTCCTGGTCTCCAAGATAGCAGCTTTATATGCTAAGTCCACTTTAATATCCTCTCCAGTGGCTCTCAATCCTGTAATGGAAGAGATAAGTGTGGAAGAGAGTCTAACCCTTCGTCCCACGAAATAGAAGAAGTCCTCATGGACTCTACTCATGAGCCATCTGTATAATGGCTCATACTTCCCAAAATATGGAAGCTCATACAATTGATAGACATCAATCTTCTTGAAGCTTCTCTCGACATCGTCATAGGCGAGAATGTCATATGCCATGCACTTGTTTGTTCTTGAAGAGAGTAGGGCATCCAGTTGCTTCTTGTTGTCGAGGTTCTATGATTATAATCACTCACTTTTCTCTTCCTTATGTGTGAGTCCCACCTCCCGATAATGACACCCTTTAGATAATGCATCCCTGAAAAATTGCTTTCTGGGGTCATTTCCTCTTCTTCCTCGACAACCATCTTCTTTTTCCCTTTTACTGTTGTTGTTGCTGCCTTCTTGGGAGCCATTTCTTCCTTGCAACTCTCTGTCAAATACCTTCTCTGTACTCGTTAATGGCTTAATCGAAACCCTAGCTCGATGCAAGCATGCCCTAGATCAAATCATGAAATTGTGTACCCTATCTCTTCTCTGCCTTCCTACTTCCTTCAAACCCTTCTTCACCCGGGGATCCAAGCTCTCAAATGCATAGATCTACCTCTCACATCTAGTTTCACGCTCTTGACTCAACCCTTTTTCAAAATATCTTAGTTGCAATGGTAAAAATGAATTCGCATCCTGTCCTTATGTAGATTTTAAAATTTTTAGTGCATTTATTTCTCCTCTACCTACCAAAAATCCTCTTATTCATTGACCAAATTTCTTATTTCCACATTACATCTTTGCAACATAGCTATAACCTTCTAGTGCGCCTTCCTACCTTCTCCGTCACGGGATTCTCTTCAGCGCATACCCTAGCACCCGAGTACCTTGTCACTACACCTTCTCCTAGTAGTTATCATGGCCACCGCTTACCTTGCGTTATACTTTCCTTTCATTCATCTCCATCCTTGGTCACTTTTGAGATGTAATCTTTTGTGAATCACCCTTAGCAACTTACTTCCTCAATGTCCACAACATTATAGCTTCCAATCTCCACAACATTATACCTAGGTATCACCAACAATCCACCCCACACTAAAAGTATGTGCAGTCCTCTACGCATCAACATGCTTCATATTGTAGTTAGCTTCATGCGTGCAAGCGTGCTTATTACACAAAAACAAGAACTAAATTGACAAAGCATAGTGATGATGAAATAAATACATTAAGGAAATGTAAAAATGAAAACCTAATCTAACTAGCAATACTGCCTTATTACAAACACCAAGAAGACTTATTTATAGTAGGGCTTCAACCTACTCCCGTTAAAGTAACCAGGGCATCCGTGTTCCATCAAGTGCTTCTAACTGGAAAGCGCCTAACTCAAGTATGTGAGTGATAACATATGACCCCAACCAATGTACCTTGAGTTTTCCTGAATGGTGCAAAAACTTAGAGTCATAAAGAAGTACCATTTTTCTAACTTCAAGCTTCTTATCCCTTATATGTCTATCATGCCATGTTTTCTGCCATGCTTTTTCTTGCTTCTATCTCCAACGTGCTATTTCTCATCACTCATCTAGCTGATAAATATTCTCAATCCGTTCTTCTAAAGCTTTCTCATTAGCTAGACCTCTAGCACACGTAATGCGCGAGAAGGTAACATGAATTCTATAGGAAGAACAACTTCCGCCCCAAACACAAACTGAAACGGTGTGGCTTTTTTCAATATCTTATATGTCATTCTGTAAGCCCAAAGAATAGCAAACACTTTTTCATCCCAATATTTTCTTCCAACATCATAAATCTTGGTCAACGGATGGCTCAGATCAATTTTAAAATCCTCAGCATCTCTATTCACCTCATGGTGAGAGGGTGTAGTCTTATGGTGTGCAACCATAAACTCATTTAATAGAATCCTTATTGTATCATTCAAAAATTGTGTGCCCCTATCACTTGTCAAACTTTAAGGACATCCATACCTTGTAAGAACACTCTCCCATAGAAACCTAGCGGTTTTAGCCATTTGTCTGATCCTTTGTAGGTGTTGTTTACGCCCATCTTGTAAGATAATCTATGTAAGTAATGGTATATCGTAATCCCGAGTCTACGCGTGGCTAGTGAAATAGGCCCTAAAAGTCAATAGCCCATTTCTCAAATGGTTACGCACTTGTAATCGGTCACAAAGGCATCTCATCCTCTATCTGGTCTCTACCTAGCAGCGATAATGGTCACATGCCTTACAATACTCCTTACAATCCTTATACAATGTTTCCCACCATAAACCAACAAGTAAGATCTTTCACATAGTAACATCACCTGCATAGTGGCCACTTGTAATACCACCATGTGCTTCCTCCATTATATCCTTGCGTTCATGCTCTAATACACAATGTAATAATTCATCTCTGCCTAACTTGTATAGGTCACCACTGATCAACATGAATGGTGCCGCGCGTATAGCAAGTTGTTTCTTTTCCAAAGTCTTCATGCCTTCTGGTGTGATACCAGTCCTTAAAAAGACAACAATGTCCTCTAATTCTGATGGCATGCATTGTAACCTATACAACTGGGCATCCGACATTGTCTCTTCTATTATTTGTGCTTCTTCACCTGATTGAATTCTAGACAAGTGGTCTGGTCCAGAATTAATTTTCCCTGGTTTCACCACAACTGTAAAGTCAAAATCTTGGAATAAGAGTATCCATCTACATATGCGCCCCTATAAGATGGGCTTGTTCACCAAATACTTCAAAGCCATATGATCTGTATAGAATATAAATGGTGTGGCTAATGAATCTTGTCTCAACTTGTGTAATGCATATATCATGGACAAAGCTTCACGCTCTCGTAGTTTGTATAATTACATTCAGGGGGTCATCTTTCTACTAGCAAAAAAATGGGATGATCTATTATACCTTCTCCAGGGTTGAGCTAACACAACACCAATGGTTGTCTTCAGAAGCATCCATATGTATAATAAAAGGCTTATCCCATTAAGGAAAATGCAAGATAGGTGCGGTAGTAATTTTCTCCTTGATATCTCAAATGCGTGCTCTGCGATTCTCCCCAATAGAATGTACCTTTCCCCTTGAGTAACTCTTCCAAAGGTGTAGAAAATTTGGCATATCCTTTGATGAAATTTCTATAATATCATGTGTGACCCAAAATCCACGCACCTCACTTTGGTGATAGGTGCTTTCAAGCCTAAAATGACCTATGACTTTAGCTAGATCAACCAACAACCCTTCCTTGTGGATTATGTGCCCTAATGGTATTCCAAAAGGTGTGGCAAATATGCACTTCTTGATATTCAATGAGATACTCAACCGACCGCATCTTTCAAACTTTAAGTGTAGATTGTCACAATGATCTTTAATAATCCCATATACTGTCCAATCATCTAGATAAACCTGCAAGAAGTTGTGAATAAAATCCTTGAATGCTTGAACAACTATCTCGTGAGAATATAGCAGGTGCGTTTTCAATCCAAAAGGCATCACAGTATAGGAAAAGCTACCCCATTCAGTAGTAAATGTTGTCTTTTCTTGATCTTCTGGAGCAATCCTAACATGATGATACCCTGAAAACCCATCTGTAAATGAATATATCTCGCGCCCGGCCACTCCTTCTAATATCTCTTCTGTGAAAGGCATAGGAAAAGGATCTGTAACACATGCTACATTCAACTCCCTATAATCTACACAAATTCGAATCCTACCATCCTTCTTGATACTTATCACCATAGGACTAACCCATTCTGACTCATCCAAGGGTCGAATAATTCTAGATTTCAACATATTATCAATTTCTTCCTTTACTTTCTCACACAAATTGGGATTCATTTGTTAAGGTATCTTTCTAGCATGGCGTGCACCTTCTTTAAGCTTTATCTTCATTTCTCTAAGTGATTTATGCACACCTTTAAGTTAATGATATCATTTAGGGAATAAGTCCTCATAATCTACGTAATTCTATGATCTTTGCCAATTCCCGATTATGACCAGTAGTCTCCAATTATCACTTCCTTAAGTTCTGCTTCCGTTCCAATGTTTACCTTCTTTGTCTTCATGGGCTCTTTATATGCATGTGTATCTACATCTGCACTATCTAAGACCTCACGTGCTCCATGTGAATGATCAAAATCCAAGTTCTTAACTACCTCATCATCAATTATGAAAACCATCTTCCCTTTCTCTTTCTCAAGGCAAGCACATTCAAGTAATATGGAGTCATCTTCTTCTTCTTCAAAACATGCTCCTGTCTCTGTCTCACCAAATAATTCTGAATAAGCTCCTCCGCTTTCCCACTATCTCCCATAGTTAAGCACTTGATGAAACTCAATGCCTTGTCCACTGGTGGTTTGGTCGAGAAGTAGTCAAAATTTTGGATCATCCCTGTAGTCAAATCCTGCCAATTTCCAGTTTCTCTATGTAGTTCAGCATATACATACCAAGCGCATGTGCAACCTTATAGAGTAGAATATAATTGATGCACCCAGAGGGAAGGTGGTAATGCTTCCTTTCCTTGTCTAAATTCTCTAACAACTTTGCTGAATATGATGTTGAACATGTTGATCACCATTATAAGTGCAAATCTGTGTAGGTGCATTGTTCCTTGAAAACCTAGTAGATAAGGTGATTCCAATCTCTTCCCATTCCATAAGATTATCCTTATGAACCACCCACCAGTGCGTTGTCATCCCGCGTAAGGTATATGCTAACATATCTCTTCTTTTAACCTGGTCTATCCATTTTAGCTCCATGGCTTGTAAAAATACAGTCAGATCTTTGGCTCCAATATACCAGGGTACTGAGCGACCTATACATATGACAGAGTGAAAACCCTTCTTACAAGAAACCGCGTGCTTCACCTCACACCCCACCAGTTCATAAGTACTATGAGCCCAATTATCACAAGAAATACTTGTAGTATCACTCAGAGACTGAGAATCTTCCCACTACAGAATTCCCTCCTTTGATGGCTCATTGACCTCTGGGTCCCAATAATGCGTACATAAATTCTGTTCAAATCCTCCTCACTTAGAGGCTCAACATAAGGAGTGGACTTCCCATCTGTCAAAGGTATTACAACCCTTTCTTCCTTGTTCTCAAAGCTGATATACCCCTTATTAAATCTCAAATCAGCATTGTTTGCATAACACCAAGGGTGCCCAAGTAAAAGGCTGGAAAGTTATGCCTTGTGAGTGCTAATACTTCAAAATCCCCTGTGAATTTGACCCCTTGTATTGTTATTGATGCATCCTTTAGAAACCCTATGGGAGTATCCTTAGTCCTTTTTGCCATAAACAACACATTAGATGATGGCTGTAATGGAGGTCTCCCCATTTGTACCCATGCATATAATGTAAGAACATTTAATTTTGCACTGTATCAATCAAGATGTTGCTCAAAAACCAACCATCCACAACAATATTCAAAGTTATTTCCTTTTCATAGTCAATGGTATCAGGAGGGATATTTTCATGGAGTATCTATTGTCAGGTCTCGGTTCCCTTGCGCGGAGTATTCCCCTTCAACCAATTCCCCAATAAAGGAATAATATTCTCCTGGTGCAGCATTCTACATACCTCTCTGATGTCATCAATATCAAAAGGGGCATTTTATGTCTCCTTCTTATGCTCCATTTTCCTGGATTACTCTTTTAAACATTGTATCTCACCCTGAAGATTCCTAAGAACCTCTATGGTCTCTTGATAGACTTCCTTCTGATGAGTTGGATCTGGATACCTAGAATGCAAAACCTACTCCTGGTGATTATCGGATTCGGTGTAATTCCTCTTGTTGCGTGTGCCCCTTCATCTTGTGTGGTAATCTTCATTGTTACTACCTCATGTTCTGGTGCTAACTTGGGCATCCATTGATTCTCTACCATGTGCTGGATCCTAACCATCCCCGCACCTTTGTTCTCTTGTTTGTGATGCTTACCGAGATGCTCGTACAAGTCCGGAACTCACCTCTTCCTCCACCTACTCTGCCTCATCCTCCATATCCGCCTTGATACCCTCGTCCTCTTCCATAACCTCCTTCAAATCACCCATCATTCTTGTTATAGCACGTTTGATTATAATCTTGATCCTAGTGCTCATTCTTACCCTTAAAATTATCAGCCATACTTGTTTGTTGAACCACGATATCTATGGCATCATGGATTTGGCCAATCAATCTATAGTCCTCGATATCATGGGTCGTGGACTGAAATTTTTGCGAATAAGACACATTCTTCATGATCACACGTTGTAATAAGGGAATGATGACTAGTGTCATGATTCAAATGAAAGATCTCGCATTCTAACAGCAATGAACATACAGATCTGTGAGGACAACTATCCTTGGTGTGACCCTCCACTTCACAATCTATACACCAAATCCACAACACATTTCATGAGCTGAATTTCTTGATAGTTTCTATAAGCTTGCTTCAAATCATAAAGCTACTATATAGGCCTCTCTAAGAATGGACTAATTCTAGTGTCGATGCTCCCAAACTGCCTCGGCATGCAAAGTTACTTCAAATGCTTTGTGTGGAGTCGATGTACGTCTTATGCGACAAGACCCTCCTAAATAGGGTAATCAACCCTCCAACATACCATTATGCATGTTCACTTTGGCGTGAATGTCATAAGGCAGTTTAGACAAAAGTGTTTTGAATCGGGCATCATACTCACATACACTCTCGGTAGTTCCTTGTTTGATGTCTTTAAGCGCGCTTATACTCTTACTCGCTCAAATCTGCGGCATATAGAACTCCTTTAAGAAATCATCCTTTAATGCTGCATAATCAACACAAGTTTGATCAAGGTCAAACTTACCATACCCGATTGTGTGCACGTCCTATAATGTGGTAGCAAATTGACTTTCCTTGCACTCGGAAGCTATGATACCTTTTGTGTGCCAAAATATTTCACACATATACACATGTTCAACAACATCTTCTATGCCTCTATACTCACGGGAGACGAAGAGACATCTCCATATAAATATTTTACGGTTGTTGTGGGCCTTGCCCACCCATCCAAAACCCCATGTGTTTCTCTGCCTCCAAAACCACTAGATCCACTTTGAAACTAGAACCACCTATACCTCTAATCCCCACATGTATTTGGAGCAGGGCTGTAGATGTACTCCCCTATACACCAAAATTAGTACTATCTTGAATCCCTCTGATGCAGTAAAGTAGTTCCACTTCTAAAGGTGAATCCAATGTGTTGCATGCTTACGTTTTGTGTAGATGAAGTTGTATGTCTTGCCATTGATGTTCTTACTTTCTGACTTACTTCCGCTCTCTTACTTCCTAAATGAAAGTGTTGTCCACCTGTTGTACTAGATACTAGAAAACCAAGCACAAGGGCTAGGTTATCAGGTAGGTTCAAATGTGCGCCCAGCCTAGGTCATATCTGTGGCAGCATGCTTCTATGTGAGGCCGAGGAGGGTTCCCTATTATGCATTCCTAGATGGGGGAGTTCTGATGCTCTAGCTCCACATCTTCTTCATGAGCTTCAAATCCTTCATGAGCCATCTCTCTCCTCAACGCCATCCATTCTGCAATCTCTTGCTACTTCCATAAATCCCTCTTGTGCACCTCATCATACTTCAGCCACCTCTCTTCCCTCTACCTTGCTGCCACTAGGTCTACCATATTTCACCCATCTTGTTCCTGCCCCTGCGCATGGTGGGGTTTAGTTAGCCATAGGTTTATCTTCCAAGTTTAACATTACCATCAATATCTTGATCGCCAGTAGAATACCTTACAAATATGTCCCTCTAGGATACTGTAAGAACTAGAACTCAGCTACCTCCGGGCATGAATACGTCGATATTGAATACTCCAGAATATAGTTGTTTAGAACACCATGAAACCACGTATCCACCACGTGAGTCTAGATCAAGTTAGCATCACATAGTACTTGAAATTCCTCTTGTGACCAAACAAGTGTGCGATATCTCTAATTCCGTTTAGACACATATGCAGTCAGCCACTCATACAACTCTACTAGAAAGATAGAAAAGAAGCTCTCGTACAAACTATCATACAAATTCTGCTCTACCCAAGTGCATGTGTTAAATCTGGATCCAGTGCTAAAACTTCATGTGTATTCTTCCTCTAGATCATGTATCCACTCTTCAATGCTTTCCAAAGTTAACCGATACGTCTTCATCACGAACCATCTTGGGAACAATTGAAAAAGAGGTCCCGGCAATGGAACCAATGATGCAACCTATAATGCAGATACACCTAGACACGGCACATCACTCGGCATAGGTGAGCACTCACCCAAGCGTGAAAAGGCAGGGTCCCTCTTTAGGGTTGTTGTACTGGATGTTAGCATGATGAAGTAACAAAGATATATACCTATAACTAATCCATCATCACATGGTGTATAACAAAACTAGATCTATGAATGAATATACTTAAGTGTTAATCATGACTGAATCAATAACATGCAATGATCAAAACATACAAAATAATACTCTGGTTCAGCCAATATCCTTCATATATTAATCATAACAATAACACAGAAGCTTCATACAATAATAGTAATCATATAATCATGCGCGCATGGATCTGATACAATTATCCAGTCACATACACACATCTATATCTATCTCACATCTACATCTATATATCCATCTCTCTTAACTAATTAATTCAAATCATATATATATATATATATATATATAGGGTGGGGACTTTCCCTTCACCACTTAATTACTACAGAAATAGGTCACATGCTAATAACAGCCACACACCATTTATAGACATAGCCACACGTGCAAGTGTGCTATCTATAGATCTCTTATAGTTAACTAAGGTGCTGAATCTATTCTTGGATCACCTCCATCCAAAATCTCTTTGATCGATCCTCTAAAGATAGACAATGCATGGCGCGTAAGTCCCGGCATTGTTTGTGTTTTCCACATGCTAGCCTCTAAAAATAGACCTTATCCACAAAATCAGCTAAGTTTCAAATGCTTGAATTTGTACCTCCAAGCGTGAATCATTCCTTTTCCTTTGCACTCTTGATCCTAGCCTATTTTCCCACATAGAATCGTGTGTGAGTTACGCTAAGTGTTTCTCACGATAAAAATGCGAGACTAAATCCACAGGCTCAAATATGACAATTTTTTGTTTCTCTTTTTAGTTACGTTGTTGCAATAGAGTGATGCAGAGAAGATGAAGCTCAAAAGTTGGAGCTGAAACAATAAATAACAAATGGAAAACCCAAGGCAATGATGGGTTCCTTATTCATTCCTTTGCTTCTATTTTTATACACATGTATCTCTTATTTCAATAGTTGTAAGTTACATCCCATGGTTTGTGTGGGAAACATTGAATTTCCTTGATGAATAAATGATATTATTTATTTAATTGAGTTGTGTAATTATTTTTACTTTCAACTTTAATGTTATGTAATGATTGTACAATGAATTAAACAAATCAATACATACTTAATAACACTTAATCATAGGAAATGATCAAATTGAAAATACTTGTAACTTAAAAATGAACTCTTAGCAATGCAAACAACAACTACATTTGTTGTTTTTGAGTCCAAATTATTAGGTTTGCCTCTATCTTCGCTTTCCTCAACGTTGTGCTTTAGTTCTTCAGATCTTATATGCATATTTGATGAAGGTGATTATGGGATAGTAGCATATGTGAGGTGTTGCACTCGGAAACAACACACATAGCTACAATTTTCCTTGTTGATTCACTTAACTGAAAACTCAATTTAACTTGTAAATGCCCCCCTAGCTAGGTTCATTCATCAATTCCTTCCATCGCAAACAAAGTTTTGAGTTTCCCATTTTTGCACAAGTGCAAAAATTATCAATAGTGTCATGTGCCTAATTGTTACTGAAATAATACTTGTAGTATCATTGATGTATTGTGCATCATCCGACTAGAAATTCCTTCCTTAGATGGCTCAAGCACTTCTAGATCTCGAATGGTGTGCACATAAATTTTGTTTAGGTCTTCATCACTTAAAGACTCAACATAAGGTATAAATTTTTATCTATCGAAGGGATAACAACACATTCCTCCTTATTCTCAAAACTGATATATCCCTTATTGAAACGTAAATCAACATTAGTTGCATAGCACCAAGGAACCCAAGTGGAGTTGGGAAGGCTGTCCACTTCTACAAACACCAAAACCTCAAAATACATAGTGAAATTGGACCTTGTATAGTAATTTATGCATCCTTTAAGACTCCAATTGGCATGGCCTTAGTCCGTTTTCCATAAATAGTACATTAGAAGATAGCTACAAGGGAGGTCTACCCATATGAACCCATGCATCTAAAGTAATCGCATTCACTTTCATGTCTGTGTCAATCAAAATATTACTCAAAAGCCAACCATCCGCATCAACATTCAGAGTGATCTCCTTGTCATTATCAAAGCTATGAGGAGGAGATTAACATGTAGAATCTTCCATCCATTCTCAATACTAGCGCGTAGAGTGTTTCCCTTCAACCAACTCCCTAATAATGTAATAATGTTCTCATGACGTAGCATATTGAATACTTCTTTCAGATCATCAACATCCAACTGGAGAATGTAAACTACCTTCTTTTGTTCCAACTTCCGCGTATGTTCCTTTAAACATTGTATGTCACCCTACAGATTTCTGAGTACCTCCATGGTTTCTTGATAAACCTCCTTCTAATGTGTAGGGTCTAGATACTTTGCATGTAAAACCTTCGCCTTAGTAATGGTAGGCTTCTATTGCAATGTTTATCTAGTGTGTGCAGCCTCAACACGTGTAGTAATATTCACAGGTACTATCTCAAGATCTGGTGCTAACTTGACATCCATTGGTCTTCCATGGCATGATGTACTCTAACCATCCATGCACCATTGTTTTCTTGTTTATGCTTCTTGCTCATATGTTCATATAAATCTGGGAACTCTTCATAGTTATGATTCTTTTTCCAAAATAATAAGTAACGTTAAGGACACACTCGTGCTGTAATGGTCGGGAGATCGTCATATACCGAGTTCCATGAGGGAAATCACCTCGTCCATATTTGCGGCCTTGGCCTTTGAATCCACAATGGTATCCTCAATCTCTACAACGGCCTCCCTCAAAGCACCCTTCATTATGATCATAGCACCCTTAAGTATGATCTTGATCGTCTTGCTCACTTTTAGCCTTAGAGTTATTTGCAGGCGCTAGTCATTATACACCAATATCAATGGCATCATGGATATGATCAATCAACCTACAATCTTTAGTATTGTGGGTTGTGAACTAGAAATTTTTGTAGTAGTAGGACACGTTCTTCCTTATCATGTGTTGTAACAATGCGCAATAACTTGCATCATGGTCTAAATGACATATCTCACAATCCAACAATATGGAGCGCACCGATCTACGAGGACAACTATCCTTAGTATGCCCCTCTACTTCACAATCTGTGCACCAAATTCCATTGCGTGTCTCATGCACTAAATTGGTTGATAATTTCGCCAACTACTTTTCCACTACTGCAATATGAGATTCCAAGAATGGGCTCACTCCAGTATCTATGCTTCCAAGCACCTCGGCATGTATATCTACTTCAAGTGCCTCACGTGGATCTGTATACGTCTTATGTTAGAGTGCCCTCCTAAAAGGCATGATCAGGCCTCCGATGAACCACTATGCATGTTGAATTGCATGGATATCATAAGATAATTTATAAATTTTTAAAATGAGCATCATATTCCCGAATAGTCTTAGTAGTTTCTGCTTGATATCCCTTAGCGTGCTTATACTTTTCTACTCAAACTCAGGGATATAAAATTCTTTGAGGAAAGCATCACGCAATGTCGTATAATCCACACAAGTTTGATCAGAGTCAAACTTCCTATTTGGAACTCAAAAATTTTGTATGAGACCTTACATTTCTGAGATTATTTTTGTATGAAACTAATATTATGTGCACTTGACTATATTTAAGACATTATGGATTGTTTTTTCTTTTATTGGTGATGTACATGTACTAGCGTTTTCAATTTATAATATGCATCAAAGTTTGGAAATCAATATTTATATATAATGTATGTACATATAAAGAGTTACCTAATCTGAGTAATTATTCTTTCAATTTATCAATGTGTATTTACCTTACCTGTGCTTCTTCTTACTCACGGTCTCTTTGTATTGGTTCCTATCTTATCATGCACCTATTGCATTCTTTAATGCTTCTTGGACTATCTTTATTGTTGGGCTTAAGAACACAATGTTTCCAAATTTCTCTTACTTACTTACACCAAAACCCTGCTTTAAATTATCAATGAATGGAAGTTCTCTAATCCGTAGGTCATATGTCTCCCATTTAGAACTAAATAAGAAAGATTGACTAGGCGATTGATAACCCCTATGTGTTCTTAGCCAATCCCCTATTGTTATGATTATAATTTCCATGTCACCTGAGGCCTTGGAATATTCTGGTGGTAATGGACCTCTTATTTTGTTCCCTCAACTTTGTTCTTTCTCTCTCAAAAAGAACAATGACCATGCAACATTACCAACAATAGATTTCGTAATGGTATTATGGTGGGATGAGGATTCACTCTCGAGGATCATATTCATATTCGGTGTATCAGTCAAAGAGGGTAGCTATCCTTTCAAATTATTTATCAGTGTGACGTGGAAGATGAGAAAAGAAAATGAAATGCTGGAGAATTAGATTTCATGGGTAATTAGTACTATCAACAAGACTAATATGGCTTCCCACTTCCCTGTCAATGTAATCACTGTACCTTGAAAAAGACAGTGAGAGTGAGATTAAGAAAGAAAATGGTAGCTCTTGGCACCAAATAGACTATGCCAACATGTTTGGGTGTCCTGGTAAACACTTTTGGAGGATCCATTTCGGTGTGGGATGGTTTTGTTGCTTCCAGGCTACTTCGTCCGGATGTAGTGCCTTAAGAGTCCGGAGGCAAAAAAATGCTATAACTTCGAGGGGTAATATCTCGGTATTCATGGTACCTAGAGACATCTTGTTTGATCATACACCTCCACATAGGGACCCTCTACAAAATCCTATCCCAGTTTATTCCATATCATTTCGGTGCTCTCGTCATCCTATTGTTTGCAAACTCACGAAATAGTGTAGTTTGAGTCGGTGTGGGCTGCCAGACACAATACTTTGCAAATGGTAGGTCATGGGACCAAACCATCTATCCCAACATGTATGGGTTACCTAGTGAACACAAGTAGAGGCTTCATTTGGTTCCCTACCTCCCCATTCTTTCGGGCTACCTCTTAGGGCGTAGTCTCTTAAGAGTTGTGAGACCAAAAATTGTATAACTTCGACGGGTGATTACTCAGATTCCATGGCACCTAGAGATGTCATGTTTGATCATACACCTCCACATAGGTACCCTCTACAAAATCCTATATCGGTTTTTTCCATATCCTTTCGATGTTCTCGTTGTCCTATTGTTTGCACACGCGCGAAATTACGTAGTTTGAGATAGTGTAAGGCTTGTCGATGCTATATTTTGCAAATGGTAGCTCATGGGACCAAAACGTCTATGCCAACATGTCTGGATGCCTTGGTGAATGCTAGTGGAGGTTTCATTTCGGTTCCCTACGCTCCCTGTGCTTCTAGGTACCTTAGTTGGGCATAGTCTCTTAAAAGCCATGAGACCAAGAAGTCATATAACATCGATGGGTGTTTACTCGGACTCTGTGACACCTAGATATTTCCCATTTGATTGTAAACCTTTGTGTAGGGATCTTACATGAAATTTTATCTCGATTGTATCCATCTCCTTTCGGTGCTCTCATTGTCTTATTGTTTGCAAACACGCAAAATAGTGTAGTTTGAGTTAGTATAAGGTTATAAGACGTATTTTTCTAATAGTAGCTAATAGGACCAAACCTTCTATGCCAACACATCTAGATGGCCTAGTGAATACTAGTGGAGGCTTTTTTTCATTTCCCTACGCTCCCGTGCTTTCGGGCATAGTATTTTAAGAGCCACGACACCAAAAAAGCCGTATAACTTCAATCGGGTGATTACTCGAACTCCATCACACCTAGAGATGTCCCATTTGATCCTACACCTCCACATAGGGACCCTCTATGAAATTCTATCTTGGTTTTTTCCATATCCTTTCGGTGATCTCGTTGTCCTATTGTTTGCAAACGCACAAAATAGTGTAGTTTAAGTCAGTGTAAGGCTACTAGATGCTATATTTTGCAAACGATAGCTTGTGGGACCAAACCGTATGCATAAACACATCTGATGGACTTGTGAAGAGTATTGAAGGCTTATTTTTGGTTCCCTACGCTCCCCGTGCTTCCAGGCTACCTCGTTTGGGCTTAGACTCTTAAGAATCCTAAGACCAAAAAATCATATAACTTCGACAGGTGATTACTCGGACTTTGTGGAACCTAGAGATATCTGCCATATCCTACACCTACATGTAGGGACCCTCTACGAAATCCTATCTCAATTTTCTCCATCTCCTTTTGGTGCTCTCGTTTTCCTATTGTTTTCAAATGTGTGAAATAGTGTAGTTTGAGTCAGTATAAGGTTTCAGACGCTATATTTTTCAAATGGTAATTCATGGGACCAAACTGTCTATGCCAACACATCTCGATGGCCTGTTAAATGCTATTGGAGGCTTCATTTCATTCCCTATGCTCGTCATGCTTCGAACTACCTCGTCTAAGTGTAGTCTATTAAGATCCTTGAGACCAAAAAATCGTATAACTTCTACGGGTGATTACTCGAATCCATGGCACCTCGATACGTCTGTCATATCCTACACCTCCATGTAGGGACTCTCTATGAAATTCTATCTCATTTTCTCCATCTCCTTTCGGTGCTCTTGTTGTCCTATTGTTTGAAAATGCATGAAATAGTGTAGTTTGAGTCAGTGTAAGGCGACTAGATGCTATATTTTGCAAATGGTAACTTGTGGGACCAAATCATCTATGTTAAAAGGTCCAAATGGCTTGGTGAACACTAATGGAGGATTTATTTTGGTTCCCTAAGCTCCCCGTGCTTCCAGGATACTTTGTCCAAGCATAGTTTCTTAAGAGGCCTGAGACCAAAAAACCGTATAACTTCAACGGGTGATTACTCAAGACTCTTTGGCACCTAGATATGTCCCATTAGATCCTACACCTCCACATAGGGACCCTCTATGAAATCCTATCTCATTTTTCCTACATATCCTTTTGGTGCTCCCATATTCCTATTATTTCTAAACACGTGAAAATAATGTAGTTTGACTCGGTGTAAGGTTATCGGACTACTGTATTTTGTAAATGGAAGCTTGTGGGACCAAACCGTCTATGCCAACACATCTAGATGGCCTAGTGAATGCTAGTTGAGGATTTTTTGGTTCCCTATTCTCATCGTGCTTCCAGGCTATCTCGTCTGGTTGTAGTCCCTTAAGATCCCTAAGACCAAAAAATTGTTTAACTTCGATGGGTGATTTCTCAAACTCTGTGGCACCTAGAGATGTCTTATCAGATCCTACACCTCCACTTAGGGAACCTATACAAAACTCTATGCCAGTTTATTCCATCTCCTTTCAGTGCTCTTGTTGTCATATTATTTGCAAATGCGCTGAATGGTGCAGTTTGAGTCAATGTAAGGCTGCTCGAAGTGAAGGAATGCATTTTGTAAGTAATTCCAAAAAAATGTGTTTTCTTTTTCTGTTAATTCCAGTTAAAACTATCCTTGCTATTATATCATGATAAAAACAAGTTCCTAGGATCCAAGGGATCTTTTAAAATTTTCACACAAGCATGGGGAGTTCTCTCCGATAATACCATAAATGCTACGTATGACGCCATGAGAAAAAACAAACAAGGGAACAACCCCACCTTCTGCTAAACAAATTCCAGAGGCACTTCCATAGCCATTGGCATTGCCAACAATCTAAAAGGGAAAAATTCTTCAAGTGTGGATTCCTTTCTTGGAACTTCCATATTCGATGACCATGACCAGAACTATAACCAAAAATAAGACTAAGAACACGAACTAGACCAAGACCTAGATTGGCAGTTTGAGAGGATTTCTGAGGTTCAATTTTATTTTCTAAGATACATTACTTCAATTTTTTAGAATGATTCTCTAGATGCAACAACATTTTTATTTAGACACTCAATGACCTCTAAATCTTTATCCATTTCAAGTTGTTTGGAAATCACATCAGCCCCTTCTCTAGCCTTGGCAATACCCCTATATTTTTTATGGCACTTTTTAAAGCATCCATAGGTTTATCATAGAATTAATTATCAATGAATGGAAGGTCACTACTTCATCCGGGCGTAGTCCCTTAAGATCCCTAAGACCAAAAAGGCTATAACTTTGTCGGATAATATATCGGACTCCATGGCATCTGGAGGGTCTCGTCAGATTCTACACCTTTGCGTTAGTACCCTCTACAAAATCTCATCTCTATTTTCTCCATCTCTATTCGGTCCTCTCGTTGTCCTATTATATGCAAAAGTGTCGAATAGTCCAGTCTGAGTTAGGGTAATATAGGTGGTTCATACAATATAGGTGGTTAAATGAGAATTTTTGTTTTTGTTCCTTTCTAATATTTAATTTATTTTAGCTTCACTTGGCTTCAAGAATAATAAATTCTCTCTTGACAATGCCAACCACGTGAAGGTGGAAGCTTATTTGGCACCACTAACCTACATAAACCTGTTAGTAAGCAATTAAATAGAACTTTAAATCATACGAATTTAAAAAAAAATTAAAGTAAATATTTAAATTACATTCATGAATAACATACCTTTGCAAATTCAATCCAATGAACATGAGGATCAACTCTACTCTTGATAGTACCAAGAATTACTTTATTATCGATTCACGAACCTTCCATAAATTCTTATTTAATGGCCTACCTCGATATTTGATCAATTTAATATTTGTGGCAAGAACCGGATGTGAATAGTGAATTATCTTTTGATGTACTTCATAGTCTTGAAACAACCAAGTGTTTGATTTTTTGATAGGATATCGTAAAAGTCAAGTCCTAGTGACTACCACCGACCTAGTGGGATACTCAGAAGCTCTTCACCATCAATGACTTTGTGGAAGTCAATTTTTTCCCCTCTACATAATGAGATAAATAGTATGTTCCCTCTTCATTAAATTCCATTGCAATAACCTAAAAAACGTGCCCTACATCACAAAGTAAAACTCAAGTCAAATTTAAAATACATTAAGAGTTGATTGTTTAATAACTTATAAATCTAAAACATGGCATGTACATATATGTACTTTGTTGCACTAAATTAGAGACTTGGTCAAAGTAAACTGATGTTCTCATTTTATCGAAGACACTACTGAAGTTGTAATGCTTGTGGAACTTGATGTGTGTCGAGTGGAATTATAGGTCTAAAAGTCCATTCATCCACCCACTATTGTGACTCACATTTATTCCACACAAAATCAATGCATGATATACAAAAACATGTCATGTACCTAGTATAAATAGTCCAATCATTTGCATTTGATCTACGGAATGAGTGCATATCACTTGATCCGATTAACTTTCATACAATCTTCAAAAAGCTTTCCGGATGTTATGCCTCTATCAACTAGAAATATCTATGAACTGTTTATCTCTCTTGAGATTCATAGCCTATGTTCTTGACACATCAATCAACAATGTTGTTTGTATCTATAAATTTCGCACCATCTTTAAACTTTAACTCTTCTCTTGTAAGTTCTCTTTTCACACATGCCCCTGCACCATCATGCTCTCCTTTTCCATGCCCTACCTCGGTAAAACTCCGGATATGTGGTACATGTGTTTCTTTGTGCATCCTTCTTCGCCAATAAAACATCTGTGAATTCTAGAATTGCGATGTGCAGTTGTCCGACCAAATGTAATTTTGATTGAAACTAATGTTCCTCTCATTCAAGTTCGCATAAACACTGAAACACCCTTGCACATATTATGTAGAATGTGTCACGATCATCAGCGATGTAGAAATGATAATCTCTTAATATTTTTGATCTTGTTCAATGCTTTCTGGAGAGTGCATAAATGTTATATGCATGAAAATAACAACTTGCAGAGTTATAATATTGAGATTGAACCTCTATTGTTGGCTACTGATGTGTAATTCTCTGCAAATTCAACTACTAAAATAATAGTACCAAGTGGGAGTGTGTCCTTAACTTGAATTCTTCATCCAACCATCGAGTTATATGTGTGTGCCTTGCATACTCATAAACAATTTCCTCTCTAAATTTTACCATATATTTTGATACAGGTAATTGTTTTGTAACAAGCTCACACCTCTTAGATTATTTTCCATCTTTTAATTGATATGTCACCGATTTATATTTGTTGAAACCAACCAATTATTTTCCTATTGAATATGTACTCTCCTCATGGATATAACTTTTTAGATTTGGCAAGCCACCACATACGTTACACATTCCATCCAAACATGTTTTGTTATAAAAAATTATCTAGTTGATTTTTCATAAAATATTGTCGAAATAAATTCCCTTGAAGATTTTGGTGGTACATTTAATCCACACTCCTGCAACATGATTTCAGTATGCAAAACATGACGTATTTGACAAAAAACATCATAATGCATTGAAAATTCAACATGATGCCTGCAACAACAAGTTGTACGTGAGTGATTGATTTTCACATAAAAGGGTTTTCTCATTTCAAATAATATTTGGCTAATGTTAATTTGTGGATTTTCATTCTTAAACTTATAGAACAATTGTGTTTGATTCATATCTAAGAAATGTTTTGCACATGATTCACTATTACGAGAACCTATTCTTCTTTTTATTATATCTCTTCTATTTGGTGACACCCTTGTGTTCTCATTCCAAAAATTTACAAGTAATTATTTTAGAATATCATATGTATTCTTGTCTTTCCGTGGGAGTCTACTAGAGAATGCCCAATAGTCGGTGTTATTCACTAACTCAAGACTTTTACGTCTCTCTATTGCTTTCATTAGTATTTTTATGTTTAGCTTCAAAGCTTCTTTGCTTGTTTTTCTAATCAAATATTTATTAAGCTTGTTTTATCACTTACTATACAATTATTAAGTGCATGCCATGTAGCATTACTATCTTTGGTGTGTCTTTTGCCACCTCTGATTTGGTATGTTTTATATATGTTTTGAAAAATTGACACATTTTGATCGAAACATTAGATGTTCTTAACCCCAAGGTATTCATTATAGGTCCCATCTTAATTAATTTTATCAATGTAACAAATAATTGACATCTTTGTGTGTCATTTAATTCTCAAAGTGATTATCCCAAATTCCACTAGTTTTTCTTCTCGCATTTCTTTGGACATTTTGTTAGGCATTGGTTTTCTATTGTTTTCATCAATTTCAATTAAGTGAATTGGTTTTCTTCGAAAAATGGAAGGTGGTGTTCTTAGAGGTGAATATTCATTAACAAGGT
Organism: Taxus wallichiana var. yunnanensis; assembly: GCA_018340775.1. Classification (NCBI taxonomy): domain Eukaryota; kingdom Viridiplantae; phylum Streptophyta; class Pinopsida; order Cupressales; family Taxaceae; genus Taxus; species Taxus wallichiana. Next base: position 483,145,097 of record CM031243.1, read on the forward strand.
TACTTTCTTCATTCAGTGTTTCCATACAAATTTTGGGGTTAACATTTGGATTCTCGGGTAAAGGTTCAACAATTGGATTCATATCAATTTCTTCATCTGTACCAACATTATCATTCAATTCTATATCATTATTCATTACAAAACCATTACTCTCTACATTTTCATTATGTATTTCATCCTCATTTTCTAAAACATTAGCTACATTTGATATAGCAGATGTACCTTGCCTTGCACGAAGTTTTCACATTCTCTTCAATTTATTTATTCTCATCTCTTCCAATTGCTTTGCAGTGTCTTGTTCTTGAATTTCCTCTTGTCCTTAGCTCGAATTTTATTGCCCATGATTACAAAAATTCAACTAGTGGGGTAGGGGACAAAATGAACTACTAAAAATTGTGTAAGAATGTACAGAAAGCTGCAGACCAAACAAAATGGATGCATAAATCCCGTGAAAGAGATGAAAGGGACGTTGGGGGACCACAATATATAAACAAAGCATAACGTGTATGTATTATAATGCATACGCGTTATTTTCCTTTTCAACCCATGCCTCAAGGCTTGGGATCTGGTTTGGATCCCCAAGCTTGAGGCATGGACCTGCACAAACACAACAAACCACGTGTTTTTGTAGGAAAATGCAAAAATCTAACTTCCGCCATGATAAATCAACATCAAATGATCAATTCGTTTAAAAAAAATTATACCACGATGTAGATCGAGTTTCTTCTTTGTATAAATATAATTATTCAATTTTTCTAACAAATATAAGGTTTCCATATTATTTATTTTCTAATTATGCCTTTTTATAGCTATTTTTTGAAGTTTAAACATGTCTATCTTTTTTCGTGTATCATTTTTTTGAATCATCAAAATTGAATAAAAAAACTTAAGCACAAAATAGGACTAATTCTATACATATTAAAAAATACAAAACTAATTTTCTATATTTTTGAGGTAGTTAGGGGGAGCATGGCGGAGCTCCATTATTTTTCAAAACTTAAAATGTTTGTACTATAAAATCATTAAAAAAATAATCGCTAAAAAAATAAATAAAAAATCTAAAACAAACTAGATGCTCCTAGCTATCTTTCTACAAAAGGGTTTTCAAAAATACTAAATGGTGCTCAAAAAATGGTGGGGGCACAAAAGTCACTCTATTATGTTTTTTAACAAAAACATGCGCACTTGTTGGTATTTTAGTTATTTGACCTACTTAAACTCATTTGTTTACAATAAAATGTATTAGCTTAGAAACTAGACTCAAAATGCTATGATTCATGTTTATACAACATCTTCCAATTTTGAGTGTAACTATTTCAAAAAACTCGTACAAGTTGAAGTTTTTTATTTTTCAGAAAAATGTGTCCACTTAAGACCCCCTTTTGGCCCCCTAACTTGGTGCACTTACCCATCTTTGAGTGGTGGCATTTCATCATCAATAATATCTTTAGGGGGAGCTGCATGTAAAATCGGTTTTGCTATTATCCTTGAAACTTAAAATCAAGCTTATTGAAAACAAATGAAAGTATTATGTTAGTCATTTAACACCTATATTTGGAGTGGGTTCTAGTTGCACTGAGGAATTTTTAGATATCTATAATAAGATAATATTATCCTTTTTATTTTTAATTGCCATGCCATGTAATCAATATCACCAGAAGCCATCTTATAATTGATGTATGAAATACATTATAGCGAGAAATTTCAGACTACTTGGAAAGAAGTTGATGAAATCCTGTAGCTAGTGGTAGACAATTGGCACTAAAATGCAGTAAGGTGGTTGTGGAATGTAGTCTAATGACTGCAATATGTAGTTTATCATGCTAACAAAGGAATGATAACCTCCTCGTGTCAATTATGTTTGGGTGAAGAAATGCAAGTCTATGAGATCTACGCTACATTTGAATGGAATTGGATGTTTATCATCAGAATCGTATTAGTGTATATATAGACAATTTCAACCAATTTGTTTTTTGAGGTCATGGCAATATAAATTCAAAAGTGTGGAATTATTATAAACCTTTGACGAAGCGATCTAGAAAAGTAACTTAAAGGTCGATAATTTAGGTGATCTGGTGTTATGTACTAGTCTTCCAAATCGGCAAATGTAAATTTTGGAAACCCAAATATTTGTCAATTAAGAAAATTCACCTCTAAAATTATCCTTGATCTTGATTTTTGTAGGAAGTTTTAGATTGATTAAGGCCTCCATAAAATTATTGTCCCTCACCATATTTCACCTTAGCACCCACATTAAAAGCCCTACCCAGAGCTCCATCCTTGACTCAACATACACCATGACGAGTATTCCCCTAACTCGGATTCGAGAGTCCACTCACTCATCCATGGCCGCACTTCTTAGATAAAACTTAGAATTATCATAACGGTGGCATTAAACTTCACCACAATGGAAAACATCAACCAACCCCCACGAAGGTGTCTCTAAAACCACAACGAACAAACAAATCTGACACCCAAACAAACAAACAAAACCCAACATTTTCATGGACGTCAACTTTAAATGTTACCACCTAAATCCAGGAATCAGACGTTTTTCCAGGCAAAGACTTCTAATCATAATGTAGTCTTTTGTGTATACCTAATTTTTGTACAGAATGTGTTAATTGTTATCATGTTAGATAGTTTGTTTATTGATTGTTGGTTCAGGTTGGGTTTTTATTCACTCATGCTATGTTTTACCAGACTAGTCAAAGTTTCCTGTTGTTATGTTAGTTATAGAATGGCTGCAGGTTTTTATACGTATACAGTAATGAAATTGTATATTTCCCCTTTCTGTTCAAATTGAATTCATAAGTCGGGTGATGCTGCCCTATTTTTGAGCACTTCTTTTCTGGTCGTGGTAATGGTGAAGGAAGAAATTAAAAGGAGAGCTGCAAACAAAGAGACACCCTTTGGGAAGCATGCATCTGGCATGCGAACTGTTTGACTAATTGCGTGAGACAAATGTGACCTCATGGACATTTGTGACATTGACATCAAAATAAATCTTAAAAATAAAAGTGAACACGCTCACACCATTACAACCTACACCCCCTTCCCTGACCATCATTGTAGAATTCCTCTCCCTGTAAAAATAATTATCATTCGATAAAATTAAAAAACAACTGTAAAGAGCCCCATAATTAATACTTTAATATTTAAACATATGAAAGTTTTAAATTCTCTTAAACTTTACCCACATTAATGTTTTAGTGGACATCCTTGTTTGAAAAACGTGCAACAAGATGATTTTCAAAAAGTTCAAGAGAAAGGTTGCCGAATATTTTCCTAAGTTTCTTCCCAGAAATATTTCAAGGTACATTTTACCAATACTTAAAACATATATTGTACACTAAATTATGAGGAGGGCGAGGGGAAATAAGTATTCCTCTACCACTATAGTGAGAAGTTGGCAATTGCATTTGGTTTATTGAATGCTTCCCTTGGAATATCTACTAGAGTTGTCAAAAAAATTTGTATGTGGTAATTATCACACTACAATCACATTTTTTTCCAAGTTTATTACAAGAGAAAATGAGTGTATCTTCCAATTTTTGTGAGAGAAATTGAATTTATCTTCAATATTGTTGTAAGGAAAATTGTTTTAAGAGATACAAACTAGTTCAATCATTTCAATAACAGAAAATGTACTTATGGAGATTATTGGTAATGTTTAGTGAAGTAAGCTATAAATAGAGACTTACACAATAATAAGGCTTGCATAGTGTTAAAATTGAAGTGGTAAGAAGCAATTTTATAATATTCATAATCTTAAAAGGTATTGTTTGTAAGTGTTTGTAGAGCTAGACTATCATATTGACTTCATGTAATCAAGTTGTATATTATGAATCACTGCCTACATATATCTATGGGATATATTTGAAGTAAATGGAGAGTTTTAGAGTCAATAGGTAATGTGAGAGTGAAAATATGTAGTTAGTGGAATACAAAATTAGTGGCTTTCCACATGCTAGATTTTCCACCAAATCACTCTTGATTATTGTAACTACCACATGACATTAAAAAAAAAGTGAGACACATTTTTAATCCAACTTTGGTGGTTCGCATGTATGCTAAATCCATTCAAGAAACTCATTTCATAACAAAATTGTAGCCCTCCAAATTCTACCCTAAGATGAAAAGTCAATTTAAACATTGATATGTTTTTACTAGAGAGCTGAAATTTATATAATGATGTCAGCCTAGATTATTTCTCACCCTCAACACCCAGCCACATTTTGCACTCAACCAAATGGTTAGTAAAAATGATACCTCATATATATTTTTGTAATCTTGTTGCTATGGATTTGGTTGAAGACATGGATCTACATAGTCGTAGAGAGAGTGAAAGAGAGAAAACGTATTGGAAATGGGCACATCCTTCCCTTAAACCTTGACAAGGTATTTTTGTTAATTACCAAAACTTGAATAGGTATGTGGTGGACAAGGAGCTTTATCTCACCTAACTCTGTAGAGTGAATGAAAAATACTCGACCTCTCGTGCGGTGATCAAATCTGAATTTGCCAATGCCCTTAAATGTATTTCAACTTGTCATAGAAGCGTGTTTAAAAATTTACACTTCAAAAGAAATTTAAAATTTAAAATTACACGTCAATACTGAAATGAGGTCACTTATATTAATTTTTCATTAGAAGAGCCAACTAAAAAATCACTTGTCATACAAATATTAAATTTTATGTTAATTTTTATAAATATTGGATTCATTTTAATAAATTAATTATTAAATGAATAATTGTAGCAATGCATAACTCATACTTACTTTCTATTTTTGTGTTAAAATAAATCTACTTTCACTTTACACAAATCATGCACAAAATCTAGGGAGAAGATGAATCACCACTAAATAAACAATTAGTTAAGTGTTTCTATTTTCATAAGAGCAATATTAGTTTTTAACTTTTTCTAGTCACTATATCAATTTGGGGATTTTATTCTCAATGCCATTATTTTATTTTGGAAGTTGGGTTCTTAAATATTAGTTATTTCTCTAAATTTTGTATTCAGATTGTTGTTAAGATAATAATTGTAATTGTTATGCCTCTAAGTTAACAACTTCAATATTGTGTAATCATAGATAGCTTTGGATTATTTAAGGAATCTTCCATGCTCTAAATTACTCTTGTATTCAAGATAGATTAAAGTATGTAATATTAAATTGCATTTAGTTTTTTGGGGTTTGAAAAATTCATATGTTTTACATTTTTTTTGTATGTAATAAATATATTGTGATTATTATTACAGGACTTAATAAGCTTTAGAAAATTACAATTTCTTTTATCGCTCTAAATTGTCTAACAAATCTTATTCACGAATAATAAAGAGTTTGTTTTTTTGAATCTTATATTTGTTATACCAAAAATTTGGCATTCAATTCCAAAGGACATTTTATTTATAGCCTTGAAAAAATTGAAGACTAGAAAATATATGAGAAGTAAAATATAAGTTTTGTTGTGAATCTACATAAAGCACATCTAAAGAAGACTATGTTCAAGGCATGAGATTAATGTGGTGAAGATAAAATGTGGAAAGATTCATTCTCTAATTTAACGAAACTATAGAAAATAGTTCTCACACTTCCAATAAATACATCAACGCGTGAGTGAAAATTTTCTAAGTTAAATCACATTCAAACTATTGAGAGGTCTAGAATTTTCTTGGATACATTAGACACATTAATGTTTTTATCTCTTACTTCAAAAGTTGCTGAAGCAAGGCCTGGAGATACTGAAAGCGGATAGGGTCAGGATCGTTCCCTGGATGAATTTGATGGATTGGATACCCCCTAGTCGTGGTTGCTTAGCCAAAGGAAGGCTGCATTGTAGATGTACACTTACTCATATAGTGTAATCAGTTTCTTAAGGGTAGAGATGTCAATATCTATGTAATCATTGGTCGACTAATAAAAGGGACACAACAAAAAAATACTTTCCCTTCTTTAGGAAGGTATACTTACATGAATCATCCCCCATAACTAGTCTCTCACGATAGTCGTGGGGAGAAAAACCCCAAGACTAGAGCTTGGATAGTCAGGTAAAAGCTCAAGGTCTCTCACAATTATCTCTGGCCCATGATTTATATCACAATTGATGCAATTATTGGTGTTTTTGGGGGTTATCCCTATGAAAAAAGAGGCCTCATGAAGGTACATTTTATGATTTCCCCTTTATTTTGGTGTCGTATAATACAAATTGATTAGTTTTATTATTGTAGTTTGAATTTCAAGTTTGAATGAACATCGGTGGGTCTTTGGAAAAATGACGAGTGACCTTGTAATGGACATAAAAAAATCATTCAAATTCCTACGTACATGTTTTACATCAGACTACCCATCCAAAGATACATGGAAAATGAGGCTAATAAACATTGAAAATGCTTTTTAGAGGCTAAAATAATCATTTGGCCATATGCCTCTTACACATGGAAAATTATTTGAAAAGGGGGGAAACCATATTGTATATATAAGTAGTATAGGTGGCCGTCAAATTTTAACATTAAAATATTTACCATCATATGCAGATTTAAATTCTCTTTTTTGTGAATGTTTTGGAAAAAAATCAATGGTAGCCATAATATGTAAAAATCACAACGTGAAAAAAATTCATTTTGATTCCATTTTTTATTACATTACGATAACATGTGTTCTAGATTGTGGATTTTGGTCATGTTTTATTTAAGATCTATTTTAATTAGGGCTTGTGAGTGCACCAGGGTAAATATGTATGAAAAATGTGGAAGCATACACAAGGCATGTGAACTGTTCAACAAATTTCCAAAAAAGTGGTCTTCTGTATTGCACTGATTGTTGGAATGCATAATATGGGTTTGTTGAAAAGGCCTTGAAAACTTTTAAGAATCTATAATTGGTGTGTGTAAATTGAGACTTTGCAACCTTTTCTAGCATCCTTTGAGCTCATGTCAAAATCAAAGCTTAATAATAGGAAATGGACATACATAAAATCATAGTGGAAAGTTGATTTTTATTAGATGTAATTGCAAGTTCCTTGGTAGACATGTATGAAAAAAGTGGAATCATACGCAAGGCATGTGAACTATTATGAGAAATGTCTCATTTGAGACATAATCTCCTATAACATAAAAATTTCAAGAAATGCACAAAACATGTCTTTTGAAAAGGCCTTGGAATCCTTTGAGGAACATGGTAAGAACATTTTTCTAAGCATTAATGAAAACTATTTTTTATCAACTTTTGTTTTATTAGCATATAAAAATATAACATCATGCCTTTAATTGATCATTACATTTGAATGGTTGACATTTTGGCTATCATGAGGAACGTCTAAAATTTATCATGAAAATGCCAATTAAACATGTCATAGAAATATGTATTTATTTATTTTATTTTATTGATCTAAAAGTAGTCACAAGATATAATTCTTTTATTATTATAGTATCATTTTTTTGACAATTGTGATGTAGAGAAATATGGAACAAACACCAATTCAATAAGTACTCAAACTACTTCAACCACCCTATATGCTCTTATATGAGGATTTTCTTGCTATAGCTTGTATGGCTCAAAATTAAGAAAATTGGTCCTTTTTGCCTTATTGGGCTAACACTATCAATGTTCCTTACTTCATATAGTAAGTGCATGGAAATGGGGGCCAAAAGGGGGTCAAAAAGGGAAACCTTTTTCCTGAAATCAGCAAAACCTGAACTTCATCGAATAATTTGGCATGCCTATGCTCAAAATTTGACAAAGTGACAAGAATAAGTACCGTAGAGCTCAGAATATAGTTTCTAAACCACTAATTTTTTTAAATTGTTTAGATTAAGAGGGTCGAATGTGGTGTGCACACAAAGTATGTCTATTTTTGTGTAAAAAAGATAAGAACCTATTGTGTGTGCGCCCCCCATTTTTGATTTCTATAAAAAAAATCAAATCCCTTCAGTAGAAAGTTAGCTAAGACCATGTACGAGGTCCCACTAATTTTTCATAATTTTTGGATGAATATATAATTTTAAAATAATTTTCAAACTACACATATCCCAAAAATGAAATATTTGTGTGCGCACCCCCATAACTTTGAGAAAAAAGTCATTTTTATTTTCTTTTAGTGCATGTAGAATGGAGTTTTGAAAAAACCACTTTTAAAAAAAAAATTGGATGAAAAAATCATAAATAGTGCACCAAAACGTATGCATAGGTTTTTGCGAAGAAAACAAGGCACTATTAAAAGAAATTATGGTTGAAAGCCTTAAACTAATCGGATTTTAGAAAGAATTATATCGTCATCAAGGTAAAATCAAACTTGAAATAAGCGTAGTATAATTTATTTTATAAATATTACGTTTTAATGCACAAGATATTGAGGTGCACACATGAAAATTTGATTTTTTTATTAAACATGGTTTTAATCACGCAGAACACAGTCCAAACCTCTAGTTTGGAAATCCAAGGCAAATCCAATCCTTTAGATTGGGTATCCCAAACCCCAACAAGATGAAAAGCGAGCGCACTATAACACACTCATGTTATAATATGAATGCGTTATAATGCGCTCGTGTTCTTGTATGTTATGTGGTATATGTGCTTGAGGAATGCTTCTATTTACAAAAATAAATGTTAAGTATAAGAAATAATAAAATATAAAGAATAATAAAAGAAAAAACTTATTTTTCTTTTATCATTCTTTATATTTCATTATTTCTTATACTTTAAATTTGTTTTATAAGAAATAATAAAATATAAATAATAATAAAAGAAATAGAAAAACTTATTTTTCTTTTATTATTCTTTATATTTTATTATTTCTTATAATTTAAATTTATTTTAGTAACTTTTATTATTCTTTATATTTTATTAGTTGTTATACTTTGAAACATTTATTTTTGTAAATATAAGATGTTAGGGTCACTTTTCACCTTATGGAATTAGTCTCACAACTCCATCTATCATGGTTTAGAAGATAGTTTTTCATATTCTAATCTGGTCAGTACATAGGTATTTTTCAAGATTTCAACATTCAGCCTTCAAGCTTTTAAGGTTTAAATTATACAATCGATATTTGTTTTGTGAAAGAATATATGCATTTTTTAGGTTTGGGGCCTTTTGGATTGGTTATCGATATTTGTAGGAGTGTTTAGGAAGATTTAGGAAAGGTTTACTCATTCAAGGACAATCTTCTCCATGTTCGTAACGTCCATTGTCATATAATACTTTAAGGTTTCATGAAGAATTTCAAGATGGTGTAATTTTAAGCTACCCCTTTCATTCTAGACAAAAATGGCCCTAAATTGTAAGCACTAGAGAGATGATCACTATGTGGTGATAGGTTAATATTTGTAAACATTGATAAGTACCTCTATGAATGGGTACTATCATAAATAGACTATTATTTACCATGGGTAAGGATCTCATGAGGATGGGGCCAAATTTTGTGAGTTGAAAACACCTTCCTAACACCCGGGTTGTGTTTTTGAGTGACGAAACTTCTAACATGAACTTTAAACCCTAAAACCTAAACCCTAAACCATAAAACATAAACCATAAACTTAAAATCTAAACCACGAACCCCGAGACCTAAAACCTAAACCATCAACCCTTAACCTTGAGCCCCTAAACCCCAAACCGTGAAACCTAAACCCCGAGCCCTAAATCCTAAAACCTAAACCCTATACCCTCAAACCTCAACCTAGATTCCTAAACCATAAACACTAAACCTTAAACCCTAAGATATAAACCCTAAACCTTAAACATTCAAACCATAGCCCTAATTCCTCAAACCCTAAACCTTAAACCTTGAACAATGATCCCTAAATGATAAACGATAAACCCTAAACCCTAAACCCTCAACACCAAATCTAAAATCCTAAACCCTTAACCTTGAGTCATAAACCCTAAACCTAAACCCTAAATCCTAATCCCTAAACCCTAAACCCTAAACATTAAACATTAAACACTTAACAATAAACCCTAAGCCTAAACCTTAAATCCTAAACCCTGAACCTTGAGGTCTAAGCTCTAAAAACTCTACCCTAAGCCCTAAGCCTTAAACCTTAAACCATAAAACATGAAACTTAAACCTAATACCTAAACCCTAAACCCTTAACCCTTAACCGCGAGCCCTAAACCATAAACTATAAACCTTGAACCTTAAACCCTAAACCCCCGAGACCTAAACCCTAATAACTAAACCATTAACCCTTAACCACGAAACTTGAGCCCCGAACCTAAAATCTAAACCCTAAACTGTGAACCCTAATCCATGAGCCCTAAACGCCCAAACCCTAAACCTCAACCATGAGCCAAAAAAAACTAAACACTAAACCTTGAGCCCTAAACCCTAAACCCTCAACCCTAAACACTAAACCCTAAACCCTAAGTTGTTAATCCTAAACCCTAAACCCTAAACCTTAAACATTCAACCCATAGCCCTAAGCCCTAAACCCTAAAAAATGATCTCTAAATGCTAAACCATAAACCTTAAACCCTCAACACTGAATCCTAAACCATAAAACCTAAATCCTAAACAATAAACCCTAAACCTTGAACACTAAACTCTAAACCCTAATCATTAATCTGTGAACCCTAAACCCTAAAGCTTAAGACCTAAACTTGTAAATCCTAATCCATGAACCCTAAACCCTAAACCCTAAACAATAAACCCTAATCCTTTAACCCTAAGCCCTAAACCTTAAACCCTAAACCTTGAACCTTGAGGCCTAAGTCCTAAACCTTAAACCCTCAACCCTAAGCCTTAAACCCTAAACCTTAAACCCTAAACTTTGAACTCTAAACCATAAATAAATTTATAGGTATTTTTGGGTCGATGGATTAGGATACCAGTAAATTTGATCATTTTTTTGTGCTCTTTTGAATAATTATTTCCGTTGCAGTTTTATCGAGAATGAAGATTTCATTCAAATAACAAAATACTTTATATGTTCGAGTGCTTGTGTAAGTAGGGAATTTGAGAGGATTTATGAGGTTCAATTTTATTTTCCAAGATGCATTACTCCTATGTTTGTAAATGTTTCTCCGAGATATGATGACATTTTAATTCAAATACTCGATGACAAAGAGTATTCAACTGAAAAAGGGTTCATCTATTTTGTAGGCATAACATTCAAAGAGAGTCATCACAATTTGATGCCTTTCATCTGCTGATATTTTGAAGGAGGGAAATACCAGATATCCAAGAATAATTTAGTACAAAGAAATGTTAACTAATACAACTGTCTCATTTTTTTATAGCTTGTGAAATATTTGGAGCTCCAAGAGTGTTATAAATTGAGAATAACAAGTCGATGGTGTTTTGGGTCTGATGGATTATGATGCCACTTCAAATTTGATCATTTGTTATGCTCTTTTGAATAATTCTTTCATTTTTATAGTTTGGACCTTAATGTTGAACATCTATGTGGCAACGACCATATCTATAATTAGAAATGTGAATTTTTTGGAGTATGCATAATCCTTATTGAGTTAGTGAGACAAACCAGGAACTTTCAAGGAAGAAGAGATTTTTGTGAATATGAACATGTATCAAAGTAAATCATGAATGTGAATATGAGAATGTGGTTATTTTTCCAAACCCAATGGGTCATCTGGATTTCATAATACCATACATGGAAATATGATAAATGTGAAATTTGATTATGAGTTTAAAGAAATTGACATTCAATAGCGCAAGTATATGTGGGGAGAAATATGTTTGGTAGAGATGTGTAATATATGAGGTTTTCTGATCCTTGTAGTGTAGAAGATCAAGAACAATTTTCAATTTGTAATCACTACAATAGACTGAAGATCAAGTGCATAAGATCAATACCATTAGAGTTTTTGTTCCCTAAACACTGAACCCTAAAACCTAACCCCTGAGCCCTAAACCCTAAATCATGAACCATAAACCTTGAACCCTAAAAATAAACCTTAAACCCTAGGCTCTAAACCCTGATTTGTATACCCTAAACCCTAAACATTGATACCTTAACCCTAAACCCTAAGCCTAAAACTTAAAATCTAGGCTCTAAACCCTAAACATTGAGCCCTTAACCCTAAACCATGAACACTAAACACTAAACCATAAACCCTAAACCCTAAACAATAAACACTAAAACCTAAACCCTAAACCTTGAACACTGATCCCTAATTTCCCTAAACCATAAACCTTAAACCCTAAACCCTTAACCCTTAACCCTAAACACTCAACCCTTAATTGTGCAACAAAGTTACCAACAAAGGCATTCATACTGGTATTATGTTTAGATATGGGTCGATCTCGAGGATAATATTCATATTCAAAGTGTATTTTCCTCAAAGAGGGAAGCTCCCCTGTCAAATTACTTATTCAGTATGACGTGGAAGATGAGAAAAAAATGAAATATGGAGAATTAGATTTCATGGGTAATTAGTACTGAAGTTTCAACAAGACTAATATGGATTTCGACTACTCGACTAGGAGAGCATGACAATATTAGGACCATATTTCCTAGTCTCATTCCTAGAACCATCATTGCCTAGTAAATCATGGGAATGTATTTTTAGTTACAATGGGATTCAGTTGGCCTATGGCTTAGTGACCTTATATTCATTGATAATTCCTTTTATGATAAACCTGTGGATGCTTTCAAAAGCACCTTCAACAAGATGGGGGTAATCATCAATCCTAGTGAAGGGAGTGATGTTATTTCAAAACAACTTGAAATGCATACAAATTTAGAGGTCATAACACAAATTTACAAATATCTCTCTCATTATAAATGGAAGCCAAGTAACACTGTCTCTCTGTATCCAAAGGTCGAGGACTACTTGAGGTCTATGGTAGGATTGGACATTTAGGAATCATCAAGTATCTGAATCAGAATGTTGTTACATCTAGAGAAACATTCTCAAACGTTTTATTAATGCATCTTGGAAAATAAAATTGAACCTCGAAATCCTCTCAAATTGTAAGCTAGGTCTTGGTATAGGTCATGTTCCTATTCCTATTTCTTTTTCGAGTTCTATTTTTGGTTGTGGTCATCAAAATGGAATTTTGAGGAAAGGAATCCACACTTGAAGAATTATTCCCATTTAGATTGTTGACAATGCCAATGGTAGTGCCGCACACGTGGAATTCGGTTGGTGGAAGGTGAGGTTGTGCCCTTGTTGGTTTTTTCTCATGGCATCATTGGTATCCTTTTTGGTATTATCGAAGAGAACTTTCCATGCTTGTGTGATAAGTTTAAAAGCTTCGTCGGCTCTTGGGAACTTGTTTTTATCAGGATGCAAAAACAAGGCTAGTTATAGCAAGTATTAATAGAAAAAAGAAAATAAATTTGATTAGAATTCTTACGAAATGCATGCCTTCTCTTCGAGCTTATCAAGTTATAAATGCAATTTGGCTTTCTAAGTTCTCCATATTTGTAAAATTTAGGTTGAATTGACATTATGGACCTCTAAAAGCATGAATAAAATGGCGAGTTCATTTCCACCAACCTTTCTTGAAGCGAATTTAAACGAAATTAAATTTGGAATTTGGAGGTGGCACGTTGTAGACATCAATTTTCCTGCCACAAATTCACTGATTGATGACTAATTTTTAGTAGTTGGATTTATTTACCATTACTATGATAAGTATATTTTTAAGATTGACAAATCACCATCAGGTTTATTCATGAGAATACAATTATTATTGTGGCACGATGGATGCAACTTCTTAAATCCTCCCATAATTACGAATACCTCTCCCACGGAACCTCATACAAGTGGATATGTGTTAACAAAATTTGTCATACCCCCTTTAGATTGAGAAGGGTCTTTAGGGATGCTTTTAGCTTGCTTGAAGATTTTACAGAGTAAACAAACCAAGAAGTGACCAAAGAACCTTGCTCTTTTGTAATGTAAGGTAAATTTTGGTAATGGAAAATGATAGGAGTCTTTGGATGAATGTTGAGCAACTAGATGAGTGAAATAGGTGGTTTAGTTGTTTGAGAACATGATGGAATCCTAAAAATCCTAAAAATACCAATAACCAATCAATAACACATCTAAAATTCCTACAAATATCAATAACCAATTCAAATGCCCCAAAACCAAAACAATGCCTATATTATTTCACAAAATAGATATCGATTGTATAATTTAAACCCTAAAAGCTTGAAGGTTGAATGCTGAAATCCTAAAAATACCTATGTATTGACCAGATTAGAATATGAAAAACTATCTTCTAAACCGTGACGAATGGAGTTGTGAGACTAGTTCCATAAGGTGCAGAGTGACCCTAACATCTTATATTTACTAAAATAAATTTAAAGAAATAATAAAATATAAATAATAATAAAAGAAAAAATTATACTTAAACATTTATTTTTGTAAATAGAAGCATGCCTCAAGAACATATACCACATAACACACAAGAACGTGCACATGTTATAACGTGCTTGCATTTTAGGCTTGGTAATAACCAAACCAAATAATTCATAACGTGCTCATGTTTTTCTTAAAATAATATTTATGTACACTTTTTGGGCCTCCATATTTGTTGATAGGCCCATATGCTTAATTCAATATTATACCAACCTTCAAGATGATAAAAAAAACTCAAATGTCTTTAACTTTCTCAAAACTGCCCTTTACTAGGCTTCTCAAGAGCATGTCAATGATGAGTTAGTGTTGGGAGTAATCCAGAAGGAATAAAACAAAAATGAAACTTTTTTTTAGTACCCATTAGGCCCCTCATGGTGTATGATGCATTTTATGGTTCAATTCTTAAGCTAAGTCATTTTTTCACCTTGTTCTTCCAAAGTAGCATCCTCACCTAGTAGCCTTATCCCCATAGTTTTCTAGGCATTAAATTTGTTTAAAAGGGTTTCAAAAAAAAATCAAAACATTTCTAAATAACCATTTTCATTTTATATTTGTCTACAAAATTTCACTAGATAACTCCAAGTAACAACCCCCATTTTCTCTTAAATTTTCCTTTCCAATAGCCTTACCACTGTAGCAGTCATTTAGGTACAGGAATGTCAAAGAAATTTGATATTATACAGATCAACAAACCCCAATTCCTCCATAATATATTGTAATACCTTATCAAGATGTTATCTTTACAATTTTAAGGCTTGAAACAAATTCTAGGGCTTTTAAAATGTAAGTTACCTCTAACCCTTGCTAGGGTTTTATGGAATCTGGGTAAGCTAAAATCCTTATAAAAACTTTCAAAAAAATTTCAAGACTTTAAATCACACCTCAAGGCCTATTTTTTTACCCTTTATCTATTTAATTAATCAGTGAATGGATTAAGCATGAAAATATTCAACACTTCTACCAATTTGAAACTATTTGCTCAAGGAAAACATGGGTTTTCAATGCACCTATAACAAACAAGGAATGAGTGGAACATTGTATTTTCAATTTACCTAACATTACTCTTAAAAATAGGTTGTAAACAAATTTGTATAGACTTTCCAACATTGAAATATCTCCATCATAAACAAAAGTTACTTCATCAAGTGAAATCACTAGAAGAAAATAGTTAGTCCAGGACAATTAAGAGCATTACCAAGAAACTATGCAGTTTAATTCAAATCCACACAAAAGGAGCATGTAAAAATATTAGGGAAGACTTACTCAAGCAATGAACATGTAATAATAGCTTCAATCACATTAATTTTCTACTTAAGTACATTACAAAAGCATTCCAAAACCAGTCCTTAGTTGTTTATTCCCTTTAAACAAAGTCATTATATTCTCTCTTCCCTCCTACATCAGTTCCTCCTGCATATAAATTCTCTCCCTTTTGAAAAATCATTTATAACTAAACATCTCTCTCTCTCAATATCTCTTATTTTCCTTATACCTCAAAGACATAACTATTTTTATGATGTGTATCACATTACATTATTCAAAAAGAGGTCAATTTACATCTTTAGAACTTTTTGACACAAATATAACCCTAAAACTTACTTTAAACAAACCTAATCATGTACACCATGCATCTCAATTCATCAAGACCCCTTTCAACTCTTACAAGGTCACAAACTTGTTTTCCACAGTTTAAAATTTAAAATTTCCTATTTTGGAGGGAAAATGAAGATCAAAGCTTAATTCAAATTTTATGCTCTTCCAAGGCCCTCCAAACATACCAAATGATCTTTTATGATCCTCTAAATATGTCCATGATGATATTTGTTCAAATGGAGGCTTTCTAGGTGATGCTCCTGCATCAGATTGTCTAAAGGATTTGAAAATATGGGGAGTTAACGATATCTCATGGTGGGCAAGAGTATTTTTTGAAGTCAATAACCACATAAATTGAAAATTAATTTTTGATTTCAGTAATTTTTTATTCATGTCCTCTTTTTATCGATATAAATTGATAAATTTTTGTACAATGATTATTGTTTAAGCATCATATGCTTAAAATAACCAAAAATGGTGTTAAATAATTATGTGTTTATGGTCCTAGCAAGTCCAGTTGCATTTTTTAATTAGGAAATATAAATATCAATCATTTGTCATGGATTCCATATGATTCAAATAAAATGAGATCTCACAAAACATGATAATCAAATACATAATAATAAAAAATGGTAAAATTATCTAACCATTTTGGTATGTTATACTATTTAGTGCAATCAAAACTATATAATTAAAAATTGTTGTAATGTAAGACATGATTGGGACTCACTATGAAGTGATTATTACTCATTATCATAGTGTAAATGACTTGCTATAATAATGAGATTTCCACTTCACTTAATTATTATAGTCATTAACATTTGGTAGTGGATTTCGTTTCTTGGAATGGCTCTCCTAAGCATTGGATGCAAGAGGAGGGGTTGACATCACAACTTATATTTTGATAAGTATAGAAATCCTCCCACTCAAATGATGACATCATGAAATAACCTCCCCCTTATTAGTAATAAAAGGATGAAGTGGTTAGTTATTATTTACTCTTGGTAGAGTGCTAAATTATTTTTATGTGGCCTCGATTATTTCTAGCAAAATAAAAAAACTTCTTAACATCACTACCCATGTTGATCTCTTCTCTTTGAATTCCTTTGCATTGCTTCTAATACTCTTTCAATCCAAAAATAAATCCTACAGTGATTGGTTGGGTTCGTTAATAATAACATATAAACCCCAATATATAATGTTATTTATTCTACCAAGGTGACACCACAATGGAAGTTGAAATTTTACTAATATAACAATTTTATAGTTGTGGTTGATTGGTTATGGGATTAATATGTTTTCTTACTCATCCTTCCTCTCTCATCTTGTGTAACTTTATCATAACAAAAAAAAACTTAAGAAATTATCAAGCAAATTGACATACACAATATTTTAAACTCAAAACTCATAAATCATCAAACATGATATAATCATTTAATATTTAAAATATAAACATGGTTCTATTGATTTTTTTAATAAAACAATTATGGGCCATAGATATATCAAATATTCAACAAATAAAACATTGTTTCCTACTTGATGGGATAAAAATGGGTCCACTCACGAATTCTCAAACAACACTACACGAATTTCACAATCAAAATCCTCATAACATCATCTTCTATTTCACTCTTTGAAATATACCCATTATTTACAAGATTTCTAACATTGAATATTAATGTCGGGTAGACCAAGGGAGCCATAACCTTGAAAATAATCGATTTAATATTATATTAATTCGCATTTAGATTTGAAAAGTTGTTAAGAAAATAAGGATTTCGGGGTTCATTTTACCTTGTCAATTATTGCATTGATGAAGCATAGTAATATTAAGTTCAAACACTGTAAATAGAGAAACTTATGTAATGCATGCTTAAGACACACATTTTTGGTGACAAAAAAATTCAAAGACTAGTGGGTATAGAATTTAAGTGTTTATATAAAGTCTAGTAGTTTGGAATCCTAAAATTGATAACTTGTTGTGTGAAGCTCAAGATGATAAATAATAACACTGGGAAATCACTATATGGAGCTTAATATGATAAACTTGTGATGCTAAATTACCCTAATATATGTAAGCATACAACCCCAATATTTTTTCACTCCAATACTTTGGCCAACCCAGTGATTGAAAATTTAGTTAATATATCCTAAACATTAATCTTGGTTATGAACAAAAACTTAGTTTTACCGCTTTATAGTAGTAAAAATTTTTATAAATGAAATCTATTGTGATGCAACTTATCTGAAATCCCACCTTCTTTATAAAAACATTGGTGATAATTCCATAGTTATCATGCATCTTGACCCTATCCCAACTTTAATAAGACACCGTGTTTGTGGAAACCACCTTTGCAATGGATTCCAAATAAGGTCAAACTTGAATATGGTAAACATATTGAAAGGATGAAATTGTATCATTCTCATGTAGGCCACCAACAATCACTCTATCAACCATAATGTGCTTTGTATGCTATAACCTCCGCCAAACACAAGAAAAAAGAAAAAGTGGTACATCTAAAATGAATCTAGAAAAGGTGTATTAAGTATGCACACACCATTTATCCACAAACAAATTAGTAAATAAATATGCATCAAATTTTTATTATAATGAATTAATATATCTATCATAACAATGTTGAAGAGAATCAATCTATTATTCTAATAAACGAGAATCTATACTTAAAAAATATTCAAGATAAACATAGAAACAAAAATGGCATACACATGATTTATACTAGGAAACCATTTTGAGAAAAATCCCAAATATGAATAACTTCTCTCTCTTATTACATTAAATTAACTATTTACAATACAATAATGTACTTCCAAGTTTTTTTCTACCTTACTGCATGTCCAGATATATGTAAACACGTCAATAGAAATTGTCAAAGAAATTTTATAATATAATGGGTACCAAAACCATGGGCTAACAAAACAACCCTTCCCCATAAGTAAGGATTTATATAACCACCCATATACATGTATAGATAAAAAAATCAAATATCTAACCCCCACTAATGCTCATGGAAAAGGTGTATAGTACTCCTGGGTATACGACATGCAAAATATACAATGTATTCTAACAAATGTCCCCATCTTGGATATTTTCACATCTACTCATGGCTTCTTTATCTATCAAATAACTAATTTTATGGAATGAAATCTTTAATTCACATTGCTCTAAGCATACAAAAGTGTGGGATTTATAAATTGATTAAATCACTATAGAAATGACATAATTTTTTTACAACTTAAATGACATTACATCATCATTGTAAGAATTTTATCTTACTTGCCACTTATTTACAATCTATCTTTATATCACATATAAAAACACTACATTTGAATGCTCTCAAATGGATGTGATATAGCTAAAGACTATATCTACACATTTCAATAGTATAAAAAGTAAAAATTTGTGTAAACTACTTAGAACAATTTATTCCCTAAGACAACCTATGATATAGCTATACCTAGATATCCAATTTCTATAAAAATTATATAAACTATTCAGATAAATTTTGATGCTCTTAAACATATGAAATATATCTATATCTAGATACCTGAGTAATGAACACACTCAATATGATATGTAGACTATTAAGATAAAGTTTTGATCCATAGGATCCTCATTGAGAAATATTGATCTATGATCTTCTCAAAATCATTTACAGGAAGTTGCATTGTGTGGAGAAAAATTAGAGATTTCTAGAGATATCTTGTTTGCAGAAAACAAAACACGTATGCAAAAGTTATGGCCTCGCTTAATTTTTGGCCAACTTGTAAAAATCGAGGAGTGCACATAGGTGAAACATGTGCATGTCTCAAAGTTACAACAATGAAATTATGACATGTGGCACCATGGGTATGAAGTAAAAATTTGGTTTCAACGCTGTTCTTGGACACTCGGTGACAGACAGGTAGGCCCTGCTATTTCCTGGCTAGGGGCCCTCAACTAGGTTCAACACAATCAATTGTGGAGGGGTGCCTTGGCCTCTGTTTCTTGATACTACCATTCTAAAGCGTTTCCACATATATGCTCTTAACTGTAATTATTGCCGGATCAATGTGGGATTATGTATATTACATTGTAAATATTGCTTTGGGACTAACTCGGTGGACAAACAGACTCACGGCCAAGTCGACTTGGTCATCGAGCCACCTAACCCACTTAATCACCCACAACTCATTATCTATTCTCCATGCATACTTCCCTATCTACCTAACTTCTTTTTTAACCGCATTATCCTAACACCTATCTCCTTAGAAAATCCACCTTATCCCTCCAACTCATCACTATCTCCTCCACATAGACTACTAGCCAAGCGCTTCCCTCTATGTGACCCAACTTAGCACATAACCGAGCTGCCACATAACAAATGACCAACAAAATGGCTCAATAATCAATTAACTATTGCCACGCATTTTGTTTTAAATTGTTCCCTTACCTATTATGCGTTGCGTGTGGGATATATGCCCACAATAGAAATGTGAAGCTTATGGGGACGGATCGACCCTTGGTTGGGGTAAAAAGATAGGGTCTTGGCCACTGCAATCGAGGTGTATAAACTCTATAAAATGGGTTGAGTTATATTTGAAGGGTAATTAACCAATGAATGTGTATTTTTTAAAAAGGCTTATTGTGAGAGTTAGGAGAAGAATTTGGGAAAAACGTCAAAGGAGACTAGGGGTATCTTTGTAGGAGAAACACAATGAGAAGATAAAAATCATGTAATATTGGTTGTAAGTACTATTTTGTATGATTTTTATATATTGGTCCCTTTCATTGGACCCAAAGACGTAGGCCACAAGCTCTGAACTCCATTATCACGTACAGTGTTAAAAATACTATCAAAATTTCCTTATTATTTCTCTGATTTGCACAGTGCTCGTAATTTTTTTAATTGTAATTAAAAATATAAGAAAGTCATCATGTCAATTTTAATTGAAAAAATCTTTGTATAAGAATTTTTTTTGGTTAAGTGTGCAATTTTTCTTAAGATTTTTAGATTTTGCAATTATTATCAGAGCTAGTTTATGACCAGGTTAACAATGTTTTGAATTGCAAGTTTTTATGTTGAATGTTAACAAGGTCCTGGTCTAATAAGGGTGAAGGAGAATTAGTAGAAGAGGATCCCAAAATTGGTACAAGAATATCTCGAAGTCCATCAATGGAGGAACGAGAAGAAGAAAAGTTTTGTTAATCATTCTTTCAAATGAAAGAGATGGTGGAAGAATTGTACCGAGATAGAAAGAGGGAAAAATTAACTAGATAAGGTAAAAAAGAAGAAAGTGAACTAGTTCTAATATTCTTAAAGGTGAAACTCAAAAATCTGATTTTTTCCTTCATTAAAATTAGATATCAAGTTTGAATTTCCTATGTATAATGGAGAGCTTAATGCAAGAGAAGTTGGATAACTGGATCAAGAAGATTGAGATATATTACAAGATTTAGAAAATTGTTGATGATGAAGAAAGAATTAATTTGGAAACTCTTTGAATGGATGGCACAACATTCATATGGTGGGAGAGTAAGCTTAAAGAAGTAGATGAAAACAAAGGTAATTAAATCACTTCCCGAATGATTTTGTTTCAAATCTTAGACAAAAAATTTATCCTCTTGGATATAAGCAACAAGCTATGATGGATTGGTAAAATTTGAGAAAAACTAAGGGGCAAAGTGTTCAGGATTATACACAAGAGTTTAGGAAAATGGCTCTTATTCTTGGTATTTCTCTCAATACACAAGAAACACTACTTAAATATATTGGTGGATTACATAGTTATCTGAGACATATGATTCTCATTCAAAATCCTACTAATCTTGATGTGGTGTGTGTGCAAGCTACACATTTGGAAACAAGAGGGAAAATGACTAAGAATTATTCTTTCTCAAAACAAAATAACAAGAAATACGAAGGAAAAGAAAAATGTTTGAAAGAAGAAGGAAAAGGAAAGGGTAAGCAAAAGAAAAACTCTACTGTTAAGAAAGAAGATGAAAAACCATTTTTCAATCATTGTAAAAGGAACCATGAGGAATATAAGTGTTGGAAATTACATTTGGAAATGAAACCTAAATAGACAACTGATAAGAAGGGAAAATAGAAGGAAACAAATATTGTGGTTCATGATCTTGGGTTTGATTCAAGAGATGAAACCAAGATCAAAACCATGAGTTTTTAAGGTATTGATTCTTCCTCTTCTTCCAACACTAGTTTATAAAATGATGTATCTTATTCTAATCAACAATCTATGCATGATGAAAATAAACAAAATGAGATTTTTCACCTAATATTTATTTCAAAACATTCAAAAATCGATACTCTATTTGATAGTAAATCTCAAGATAATCTGATTTTATAGGAGGTTGTGAAGAAATTGGGACTCAAAACCAAGCCACATCCTAAGTGTTATCCTTTGGACTGGGTTTGTGATGATGCAAAGTTATAGGTAACATAAACCAAGTAAGAATTAATGAAGGTGATGTGTGGAAAACTGCTTTCAAAACAAAACAGGGTTTATTTGAATGGCTTGTTATGCCTTTTGGATTATGCAATGCACCAGATACATTCATGCATGTGATGAATGATGTATTTAGGCCATTCATTGATGATTTTTCATAGTCTACTTAGATGATATTATGATTTTTAATAAATCATGGGATGATCATATCATTCACATACAAAAAGTCTTAGATGATTTAAAAAAGGAGAAATTATTTCTGAAGATGTCTAAATGTGAATTTAGGAAAACATCTTTGGTTTATTTAGGTTATGTTGTGGGAAATGCTGAATTGAAAATAGATCCTACAAAAGTTGAGGTCATTTTTAATTGGCCTAGACCCAATAATGTGACAAAAGTTAGAATTTTTCTTGGTGTAGTAAAATACTGGAGAAAATTTATTGTTAACTTCTCATTTATTGCATATTCACTACATGCTTTGAAAAGTATAAAACAAGTCTTTCAGTGGGGAGGAAAACATCAGAAATATTTTGATGCACTGAAAGATAAAATCAGTACCACTCCAATCTTGGCACTTCCATATTTGTAGTAGTCATTTGATATCAAGACAAATTCTAGTGACTATGCAAGGGGGAAGTATGTTGGCGTAAGCGGTGATTAACATGATGAGATCCCTCTCCACCATAAGTTCGAGCTTTTGGTGTGATAGCAAGTCACGCATCTCGATACCGTAGTTAAGTGCGCTTGTTGCCCTGAGGAGTAGTCTTTGGGATGGGTGACCTCCTGGGAAATTCTCGGTGTCACTACCTCCTAATGCCGTTGGGCCTAATTGGGTGTATACGTGGTGGGCCCAGAGCTCACGTGGTTGCATCCAGCTTCATCGTGTGGGGGTGTGTTGGCGTAGCAGCTGATTAACACAATGAGATCCCTCTCCACCATCAGTTCGAGCTTTTGGTGTGACGGCAAGTCGTGTAGCTCGATACCATGTCGGAGGAATGATGAAGATCTGGATGGAATCCGTGAGCATTAACACATTGCACTCAACCGTGGAAATGGCGTAGCTTCAATATTGAAGCAAGAACTCACTCGAAAAGCAATGTGCATGTATTGAGGAAAATGGCTCAAAAGATGCCCATACTCCATTGTTCATAGATCAGAAAAGGTGTGTACATATAGGGGAGTAAATGTGTAACTTCCATGTAAGAAAAGATTCCTCCATAATGGAGAAGAGGAGTTACTTTCCCAAATGGGAATGTAACTCCTATGATGACTTTACACATATGATGATTCTGTAAGAGAATATGTCATAACTAATATGATACCTAAGACCTATGATCTCACCTAAGTGAGATGACTCACTTGGTGGTGGCGGTACACCTATTAAATAAATAAGAGGTGAAGAAACTACCACACACACCAACAAAGTATTGATGCGAGAACATAAAACATGTTTGTTACCAAGGAAACACCACTATTAATATGTGGATGTGCATAGATTTAGCAAGATGTGTGTTGATTCCTTGTACTAAACAAATAACTGGTGAAGGAATACACATTTATTCTTTTAGTTTGTATGGGTTTATTTTGGTTTTCCCACTTTTATTATTTCAAATTGGGATTCCAAGTTTCTTGGGGAATTTTGGTCAACTTTTTGGGTTTTGATGGAAGCTAAACTGAAGAAAAGCATTGTTTTCCATCCACATACCGATGATCAAATAGAGGTTGTGAACCATACAGTGGTACATTTACTTAGAGGCTATTATGGTAAACATCCTCAATTGTGGGATGAAAATTTATATTATGTGCAACATGCTTATAATCGTGCCTTACATTCTTCTACTATGAAGTCTCCTTTTGAGACTTGTTTTGGTTATCTACCTAAATCTCCATTAGATTTATCTTTTGGACAAGAAACTATTGTTAGTGGACTTAGTGATATTGAAAAATCTAAAAAATTTGTGTAGCGAATACAACATGTCCATCAGTATGTTTGAGAACAGTTGGAGAAAAGTCAATTGAAATATAAAGAAAAGCATTATAAACACAAAACTGATCACAAGTTCTAAGTTGATGATTCATTTTATGTTCATATTAGTAAAAAAAAATGCTAATAAGTGAACGTAAAGATTTAAAACCAATTCGGTATGGTCCATTCCGAATATTGGAGAAAATTCGTAATAATGTTTTCCAGATGGATTTACCTCCATACATGCAAATTTATTTAGTTGTAAATGTTGAAAACTTGAAATTTTATAAACCACCTATGATTATGGATCATGATGCTAATGTTGTACCTTATGTTGATGATTTTGCACTTGAGTATCTGGATGAGTTCCAGGATGATATCATTTTGGACAGGAAGGTTAGAGACTTGCGAAAGAGGTAATGTTGAATATCTTCATGTGGGTTTCAAAGGCATGTATCCAAACAAGTTGAAATGGATGGAAATTGGAAAGGTGATTGAGAAATACCCTCACCTATTCACTAATTAAATTAACTTTTAGAGGTCCAAAATTTTCTCAGTGGGGAGTAGTGATCCAAAGGATCCTTGCTGAGAAACACCGATATATGATCTTCTCAGAATTAGTTACAGGAAGTTTCATTACGTGAGAAAAATTAGAGCTTTCTTCGGTGATATTTTTTGTAGAAAACAAAGCATGTATGTAGAAGTTATGGCCCGTTGATTTTTTTGGCCAACTGGTAAAAATCGAAGTGTGCACAGGTGACATGCATCCACATCATCCAAATAGACCAACAAAATTGCGATATGTGGCACTATGGGTATAAAGTATTTTTATAATTTCGAGTCTTGGACACTTTAAGGTGAGAGATATGTGGGCCTCGTTTTTCTTGGCGGGGGCCTCATCCAAGTTTGAGACACTCAATTATTGAGGAGTTCCTTGGCCTCCATTTCTTCATACTATTATTGTAAAGATTTTATATATATATGCTCTTAACTATAATTATAGGCTCAATATGGTATTATGTATATTGCATTGTAAATGTTGCTTTGGGACAGACTCAGGTTGATATCCCGACTCGGTCAATCGAGTCGACTTGGCCACCGAGCTAGTCTACCCACTTAATCACCCACAACTCATTATCTATTTTCCATGCATACTTCCCTATCTACCTAACTACTTTGTTAATTTCCTTATCCCAACACCTATCTCCTTAGCAAATCCACCTTATCCCTCTAACTCATCGTTATCCTCCACATATAGTACCAACCAAATGCTTACCTCTATGCGACCCAACTTAGCACATAACCGAGTGGCCACATAACTACTGGCCGAAAAAATGGATCAATAGCTAATTAAATATTGCTACCACCTTTTGTTTTAAACCATTCCCTTACTTACTATGCATTGCATGTGGGATATATTACCACATTAGAAATGTGAAGTATATGGGGAGGACTCGACCCTTGGTTGGTGGGGTAAAAGATAGGGTCTTGGCATTATTCTCGGGGTGTATAAACATTTGAAAATGGGTCGAGTTATATTTGAAGGGTAATTAACCATTGATTGTGTATTTTTAAATGACTTATTGTGAGAGTTAAGAGAAGAATTTAGGAAAAGTGACAAAAGATAATAGGGGTATTTTTATAAGGGAAGCACAGTGAGAAGATCAAAATCATGTAATATTGGTTGTAAGTATTATTTTGTATGATTTTAATAGATCGATCCCTTTAATTGGACTCGAGACGTATGCCACAAGTTCCGAACTCCATTATCACGTACGGTGTTGAAACTCTTGTCAAATTTTCCTAGTTATTTCTATGATTTGCATAGTGCTTGCAATTTTTAATTATAATTAACAATACAAAAAGTCATAATGTCTATTTTAATTCAAAAAATATTTGTATAAGCAAATTTTTTAGTTAAGTGTGCAATTTTGCTTAAGATTTTTAGATCAATTTCACTAACTCAAACATCTATTTCATATCAATATCTAGGAAAAAATGTGATTTGACTCTCCACGACAAACTCAAATAATCTTGATGAACCTTTCATATTTCCTTGCTTTTTTTCTTTTTCTTAAGGGAATACAAAATTCACTCATCCTTAAATAATATTTTTGGACTCAAGAATTTTAGAAAGAGTGCAAGGAGCAATGGGATTATAGCTTGGTAGATTGAATCCTCATGTGTTGGACCTCTAGAATAGTGGTTATTCCAATCCTCTTAACCATTTGTGGATCCTTGTAAATTATTCAAAATTATAACAATACAATAAAAGAATAAAATAAACAATAAATTTCAATACATTTCTTTCCATTACTTACAATATTTATGGAATGGAAAATAGATTTTACACAAGAAATTATTCAATAGTGAATAAATTAATGTTTGAAGTAGTTTGGATACCATTTACGTCACATCAATTAAACCCATCACAACATTAAGATTCAAGGATGTGATGTATCATAAATAGGCCATGAAAGCAATTTGATTCAAGAATATAAGGAATTCATACATTTAGTCATGAAATTCACTCATAGATGCTATTGGTATCTCATTACTTACCTAAGAATTTGAACTTGGGTTTACATGGATTTGAGCTAGTAGCAATGCATTTGTTTCTAGAGCCTATTTCATCGATGGGATAATCCACAAGTCTATAATTTGGGTTCATATGGCTTTGAACCAAAAGAACAATTCACTAGATCCTATATATTATCTAAGATTTGGGTTTATATGGGGTTAAGTTTGTAATGGTGCCTTGTCGTGAGTAGGCCTATATTATGAAAGGAACTTTCAATAACTTGAAACTTTTTTTGTATGGTTTTAAGTTATTAATTCATTATAGTCTATGCTTCTTTGTCTAAAACTTTGGTTTAGTGTCTGAAATCATAAAAACCCTGGGTAGCACCAAGGCTTATATTATGGGGGGAAATCGTAGCTCCATATACATTACTATGGTTATTGAATTGTTCATGTTATCCCCATTAAAACACTAATTTCACCTTAAAACATTACCCACTTTGTATACCATATCAAAATTATCCTTCCATTATCTGCACTTAGTATGCCATATCCAAATCACAAGAGATACACACATATGCCTTTCCAATTTTCCCATCATTATTGAAAACACCACCTACATGAATTTACACATTTTTCAAGGAATTTTTAAAGATAATTTTAATGATTCCCCATTTTTCATACATATCTACTAATGTACTTGCAAGTAAAACATATGAAAAACGTCCTTTTTCCATAATGTTGGATTTCCACACCTTGTTTCAAAGCTCCTATTTTGGAAAATGTTGGGATTATGATAGCAAAGGTAAACCAACTAGGGAGGACACATGTTGGTTACATTAAGTGAAACAATATCAATGTTTCCTAAGGATCAATTGGAATTTTGATGATAAAGTTTAGTGAAATTCCTTGAGATAACCATCACGACCAAGAATAAAAATTTGTCGAACAATTATCAATAAATAATCTTCACGTTTTTAAGTTGATTAATTTCTCTATGTACTGTTTAAACTTTGAATATCTCAAGTCCATGACCACCTTCACCAACATGGTATGCTACTTGGGGAAATTTTTAGGTCTTTCATGTTCAATATTACGGTGCATTTCAAACACTTATCAATATTGATGTTGCAATGTTTACACAATCTTACATAATTATTGATGTTACAATGTTTACACAATCTTACAACATCTTTACACCTTCATTTCTACTATGTTTTCCCCTATACTACAATGATTACAAGATACACACAAAATTTTTATGGAAATCCATCAAAAAAAAATGGAAAGATATGTTTTTTAGTTGTGATAGAAATTTCCCTGGTAGACATGTATGCAAAATGTGGAGGCATAAATAATGCACTTGAAACATTCAAAAAAATTACTTAAAGAGATGTGGCCTCAAGGAATGTCATGATTATAGGGTATGTGTACAATGAATTTTTCAAGGATCATTTCAAAGAACTAATACTAATGACACCCACCAAAGCATTATGGATTGCTAAGTTTTGTCAAACGTTTTAGGTGGAAGTCCCATGATAGATATGTATGTAAAATGTGGAAGAAATAACAAGCCATGTGAATCAAATTCTTTGAGGTAATTTAATTACCTAGAGTATACCTTCACCATGTAAGGTTTTTTTTTAAAAAAATCTAAAAAAATTATAAGGAATGTCTCAAAGAGATGTACACTCATGGAATTTCATGCTTATAGGATGTGAAAAAAATATTTTGCATGGATGTGTTTGTTTCATGCCTATAAAGCACAAAATAATATGGAGCCAAATTAAATACAACATTTATTTTTTACTTGGATCTTCAAACAACTACAAATTATGTTATTATATTAAACATCTATGCAAATAAGCTCCATCAATTTAAAAAGAACAATTTTTATAGAGATTCCTAGTAATGCTATGCAAAGTAAGATATATACATAGGATGACACTTTAACAAGGTGTGTCATGCCAGACCAACAATGACATAGAAGGGACCAAGATTTGGTTATATTTTCTTTAAAAAAACATTTGACAATCTAGACTGTGTTATTGACAATAAATTTAGTTCATGAAAATTTAGCAAATCTAGGATTCTAAGCTAGGGGAGATGACTTATACATATAGGCATAATTATTTTTTGAAGACCTGGAATTAATCCAATCTCCTTTAGCTTAGATTTTAGGTCTAAGGGGTATCCATTCTTCCAAATTCTCTTGGGGCATGATCCCGACCTCATCCTTTTTTAATATGGGTATCAATTAGAAAATCAACTCACAAAAAACTTATGGAGAAAAGATGGTAAAATATACAATTACATAAAGGGCTCACCATTAACCTTCTTGTAATCGCACACCAAGGCTACATGAATTTTATATATTTTACAAAAAGTAAATGTACAAAATTTTGAGGAATTGTTTGTATGATTTGTTAAATAACATGATTTTGGACTAATATATTAGTTTCCTACAATCTCATGAGCTTCACACTCCATATAGGACATACTCCCAATTACTAGTCCCATGATGAAACCGTAAGTTATCTAATTTTTCATTTCAACCAAAAGCACATTTTGATTTTGAATTTAGAAAAGATAATTTCATGATTAAAATTTTCTAAATAAAAAAACAAACAAAATGAAGAAGAAGATGAATATTTTATCAAATTTTCTTGATTAAAAGATTTAGTCAACAACACACTAGACGATATTTTAGAACATATGATTATTTTTCTAGATAGTTATATTTGTATGCATCTAAGAGGATCTTATTTAAAGGATAAAGTGAAAATTGA